>BMAO01001705.1:0-21136 GCA_019973975.1 Trichonephila clavata | reverse complement strand
CGATTGGCCGTGGCCTTGTTTTCCAAAGCATCGATTCTTTTTCTTCTATTTTTTCTCCCTTTTCCTCCCTTACTCGGCACTCGAGAAGTTTATACATTCACTATATAAAATTTTAAACCATCTGCTTAGTTATGCGGAAGTAATGTATACTTTTAGGAAAGTGACCAAAAAGGTAGTCAATGAGAATATGCTTTCCTCTTTAAGGCACTGTTAAGAGAGATCTGCGACTCGGAAGACGAGCATCTTTCCCAAAGGAGAGAGGAGATTTTGTTTTTAGTAAACATAATAAATGTTTAATGTGATATAAGACAGTGGTCTTCAAACTTTTTTGACTCATGGGACCCTAGAACTATAGGGTGCCTTCGTAGAACACCTCCCCCACCACACATTTAGAAAAATGTATCTTAAAATAATATTCAAAGTAGCTAACACGTTATAGATACTTTATGTAAAAGAATTTAAAAAAGTATTTCATTTTATATAAAAAAATTATATATCTATCTATTATAATTTACTCATCACCTGTCCATGCATTATATTTAAAAACTAGGTTTTATGCTAACATTTTTTACTCGAACTCTGTTGAGGTCTATATCTATTGTGATTTTCTGTAGTCATATTTTATATTCTACGTCAATTTGCTTTTAAAATTTGTTTCTATAGTCACTCACATCGGGTAATATTTTCACTTAAATGGCACTGAATTTTTTACTCAATTGTTCTGAATGGCGTTAAAATGCTTATCGCAGTGTGAGGATGAATTTTGCGTGAATTTGCGTCTTAAAGTTTACGAACTGTTTTTGCTGAGATATAGATTTTAACGTCGAATCTGTTGATATGTCGGTAAATTGTTCTTTCTCCTTCATAATACGTTTTTTTTTCATTTATGAAAAAAAAATACATTTTCCATTAGAAAACTGTTCACTTTTGCAAAACAAACTTTGCAACTAAAGAATATGGAATTATTTTGTGGAATCTGGTGTTGTAAATAATAGAATAATCACAATTTAGTAGGTAGAAAATAATGTTGTAATATTCATTATTATCATAATAAAAGTTTAAAAAGCATTGCAAAATAAAGTTGTATTATGAATAAATAAAATTTTCATTTTTAATGACTAGGATGAGCTTTTTAGATACTTGTGGTCATACAAACTTCATAGAGAACGTGAACCCATTTTGCATACACTTTTATAATTTTCCTGTCGAATTTTTGTTGTGACTCGTGGAACCTCAGGGTTCCGTGGAACACAGTTTGAAGACCTCTGGTAAAAAATACTAGTTGATTCGAATGGAGCATTAATACCGAATTCCAAGTACACTGGTGTGCAAAAATTAAGGACGAAGTCGAAAAATTAGCATATCAGCTGAACGAAGAGGCAGAGCGGACAGAAAGACCAATCAGGAGATTAAGTGAGGTGATGTACGGTAGCACATGCGCAGATATGCAGGTAGACGTAATGGGGGAGTGCCTGAGTAGTAAAGCATGTTGTCGGTGTAAGATTAGTATTTCTGGCAAAGAGATTGCACACCGTATAGCAGTTAAAATCACACCGAGTTGCTGCCTCAGCGAGAAATGGCAAATAATCAATCTGTTAGACGACATCTGGATGCTTTACCCGAGTCGAATCATTGGGAAGTTGGAGGAAGGGTCGCAGTAGGACAAGTGTGGCTGTAGAGTTCGGAATTGCTCTCAGCATCGTTTCACGACTTTGGAGACAATTTCAAACTACAGGAACAGCTATCCGGGGTTCAGTAGTGGTCGTCCACGAGGAACCACACCCGCAGATGACCGGTATCAATGCCTTACAGGCCAGAAGAAACAGGCGGCAGACAGCGGGAGAAATCGCTAGACACACACACAGGCGACTGGACGACCGATATCGCGTTTTAACCGTGGCAGAAGACTGCACGGTGGTGGTCTGTTTGCACGACGCCCTGTACGGTGTGTTACCTCTAACGCCTGTCCATCGGAGAAGGCGTTCTCTGTGGTGCCGGGAAACCGGAATTGGAGAGACAATGAATGGGGACGAGTACTCTTTACAGATGAGAGCAAATTCAGTCTGAGTAGCGATTCTCATTCGCATACTCATCTGGAGAGAGCGGGAAGCCGCAATCATCCCTCGAACATCATTGAAAGGGACAGGTATGGAGGTGGCGGTGTTCTCGTTTGGGGAGGCATCATGCTTGGTAGTCGTACAGACCTTCACATCTTCGACGCAGGTTCAGTCAACGGGACCCGTTATTGTATCGAGATTCTTTTTCCATATGTGCGTCTTTTTAGAGGCGCTATGGGTCCGCAGTTCCTTTTCATGGACGACAATGCACCATGTCATCATACAGTAGCTGCCGAACAGCTCTTAGAGAGTGAGGATATTGAACGTATGGATTGGCCGCACGATCTCCGGATCTCAATCCCATCGAGCATGTATGGGATTTTCTAGGCAGACGCTTGGCAGCTCGTACCTTACCACCAGTAAACGATTCCGGAGCTTCGATTGGCGCTGCAAGACGAATGGGCAGCAGCAATGCCTCAACAACTCATTGACACCCTCATTCTCAGCATGGGCAGACGCTGTGAAACCTGCCTAGCAGTCAGGGGAGATCATATCCCCTACTAAAGACCGGATATTTCTTGCTGGACACCCATCACAGGGATGTTTCGGCCTTCAGTCGCATTGCGCTCCATGCTACTTTTTCAATAAAGCTTCTTTTTTTTTATCCCTCTGATTTCTCTTTTAGTAAGTGTTGCTTACATTACTCATGTCCTTACGTATTGGGGATCTTACGGTATTAAATGTGTTGATTTGGAATGCTTTTGTACAAAGTTATATTGAAAAAAACCGTCTCGTCCTTAATTTTTGCACACCAGTGTATATTAAAATGCTACATAATAACTAAGGAATGGGTTGCGAGCTTCATCATTAATTTGCTGTACCCTATAACAAAAAGCTACAGCTCAAAAATTCCCCAAAAGAGATACACTACCGTAGAAATTTTTTTTGTCTTATATAATTTCTGAATAGTGCTGTATAATCTGCATAAAATTGTTTATGTTAATTTTTAAAAGTTATATATTTAATTTTCTGTATCACACTTTATTTTTTAAGCTTATTAAGATTTTTTTTCTAGAAACTCGTTAATGAACTCTTTCTCGTGTGGAATCTGCAAATATTTAATATTGGGGGGTATGTTTATAACTGCATTATAATTATAACATAACACCAAAATTAAAATCGCTTTATGTGTTGCTGAAAGTTGCATTTTTGCAATTTAAATATGTTATCCTGAAAAAATAACTTAAATATAAAGAATAACTTGATGATAGTAACTTGATAATTAAAATAATAAGTCGTCTTGCTGATCTATGTTCTGATTAAAAATAGAATTTTCTACTTTCCATTCAATATTTTTGTTTTATTTAACAGTTAATACTAAACCTTAATAATTGTAGATTTTTCTTCTATATATCAAATATTTACCGAAAATCATAAATTTTGCAAATCATAGATTCATGTTTAATATAGCAATCTTCAAAATATGTGTAACTTGTGATGATGCTCATTTTACATTTCATCACCCTTTTGAAAAAATGTTAAAGACTTATCCTTCTTACTTAATTATTTCCTAACTTTCTCTTTTTCTTAACATTTTTAAAATAGATATATAAATTGTTACGTCATTAAAAGTTATCAATTCTTTAGTCGCTTTTTTTACTTTTATATATTTTGCTTACTTTTGTTCAAAACTTTCTTGAAGAATACCTTTTTTTTTAATTCAACTGTTTTTTTGTGTGCACTGAACATTATTACATACTTTTTATTCAACTGAACTTTCATTTTTACTTCCACTAGTTTATTTTAAATTATATATATATTCAAAATGTTTTAGAATACATACTCTCACAGCTGTGCAAATTCTTCTATGTCAGGGGCCCAGCTTTTCTGTGGATCTAACGATGCAAAAGTTGCGAAGGCGTGCATACTTGTCTAGATCATTGCATCATCAATAAGTTTAACTGTAGGTAACTATTTAATTTTAAATTAAATTGACGTATAAATAACATTCATGCTCTTGAAGAGATTCCAGTGATCTATCAGATAGAATGTGATAAAATATTTGTTGAATTCGTTTTTTTTTTCTTTTCATAATTACTTTTCTCTTTTCCACTAACTTATGATGATTATTTTCTCATATCTTCATGTATCGCTTAAAATTCTTTCCAGTTATTTTACAAACACAAAAAATTAAGTGAGCTTTAGAAAAGATCATTTAGATTTACAATAGAAAATTTTCGAGGAAAGGATGGTGAAACTTTTTTTTTAAATTTCCCGAATTTGTAGTCAATTTACTCTATTACGATTTTGGTAAAAACTAACTTGACATTTCCTCATTATATTTCATTGTTACATTCGTTTGCTGAATAAAAGCGCATTTTATGGATACTAATTAGACAAAGGGTATTTAATTACTAGACTAAGGTGTTTTATTCATATTTTATTGCTTAACGGGTATGCTCGCATCATTTTAGTTATCTTAGTGTTTTATATTTGGGTGAGTCTTTACCCAATGTTAAAAATTACGACATAGAATCAGTACCATTTTTACCAAAATAAAAAAAAAAGTGCTTCAAAATTAATGCTATATTCTGACTTTATTATTTCTTAGAAAGTATCGATTTCATTATACGTACTTATACCTATTAGAGAATATGACTTATTCTTTTCTGTGTAAAATATAATCTTCTATATTGTAACAGCAAAGTATAGTTAATTTTTCTCACTAAAGTTTAAGAACTTCACATTTACAACATGTTTCAAAAATTTCAGCATTTTGCATAACAGATATACATTTGTATTATCAGAAGATGAATTTATTTTAACACTATGATATTTTTTTCCTCTCTAAATGTGTAATTTTAGTTTCGGTCCTATTGTAGTATATTAGGCAAATACAGCCTTAATAAAAGAATGTGAAAAAATCGACAAAAAATTGCGCTGTCATAAATATTTATGAAACACTATAAGGATTGTAGCTTTATACACATTTACACATAAATGTTAGAGGAATAATGGAAGTCGTGCGTCGAACTCAACTTATTATCAAAAGGGATTTAACTTGTTTTCGCCTTCCTAACATGATATGAAAGTCTAACAAGAGAGGTTCCAATAAAAATATCGTCATTGACATGTAATGATGTTTAAATTTACATTAGCCATCATTTGTCATATTGCGGCTTAGTGTTATGTTAATGTACCAAAACAATAATGTAAAAAATATTTTTTAAGTCAATTCCTACTTTGAAAAGATGAACTGAAAGTATTTTATTAATGATTGAAAATTTGAACAAGATATATATATATGTATATATATATATATAGAGAGAGAGAGAGAGAGAGTTAAATAGTAAGAATTGAAAAAAGAGCATGATTTGTCGGCATTGTTGTAACAATGCACACCCGGTTTGGCTAGTTTGGCTGCAAAATCGGTTTTTGACGCCAACTTTTGTCATTGTTTCAACAGTTACATTGTTACAGCAATAGAGATGAATCTAAGTTGCCATCGAAACCGGCAATTAATTAATTACCGGTTAATTAATTAAATTAAATTAATTAACCGGTAATATAATTAATTAATATTTGAAAAAACTATATTAACATTAAATGTTATCCACTACAAGTTAAAAAAAAATAGAAAGAATTTTATTAACGACTGAAAATTTGAACAAGATATATATATATAGATATAAATGTAGAGAAAGTGTGAGCATATAGGAATTGAAAAATGGCCTATACATAGAATAATCATTTCGAGAAAAAAAATTATCGCGAGTAGTAATTTGTTTGAATTTACCAGAAACGGATGCGTGAAACATTACCAAATACCTTACTAAACAGAAATGGTGTTTGACAAGGCATTTCTGAATGATAAACAATTGACATTACTAAATCCTCATTTTTCCAAACCGGATCCTTCTCAGCCCTTCTCTTTAATTTTCTTGAACAAACCATTGTCGAATTTCCAATCCATTTCAATCCGCATCACCTTCATTCATAAGGAAAAACCGTCTCCACGAGACAATAGTAAAACAAAGCATAAACAACCCGCCATTAACACAACTCTTCTCCACTACAATACTCGCATTACTATTCTGTCCGCGTGTGTTTTTTCTTCTCTTCCTGCATAGAGGAAAATAAACAGTACGTGCCACGGGTACCTGTCGAGCGAGTCACGCGGCGCCCCGGGGTCTTCTTTTGAATGAGCCAGGGCCCCGGGGCGCACACTTCCGCTCGACACAGGTGTGGGGCCCCTCCCCTCACTTCCGAGTCAGTGCCTCCCCTGAGAAGGGCACTCGATGGATACGGATAGTATCTTATTCGATCAGGGGAGGGGGATTTTCGAGAAGTGTAACTTCTGGATTAATGTTTTTATCTATTCAAAGTGAATTTGCTGTTGTGTTGAAAGGTAAAGTAAATTAAGAACTACTGGCGTGCTGCTAAATAGGCATTATGCTGTATTATGAAACATGTTCTTTGTGAACATGTCGCCGTCCTTCGATCGCGGGCGTGAGAGGGTTCGTGTAATAAGCAGACATTATTTAAAGTTAACCACTTTTACTTAGCATTTTACCTTTATGAGACTTTATGAAAACTAATGAGAATGTGCACACTGATCACTACAACCGAGGAGCACAATCAAGCTTATTAATCTTATTATATAAATACTAGCTGGTATACCCGTTCTTCGCACGGGTGAATTGAAAAATTAAACAATACAGATTGAAGGATAATGAGTTAATTTTACGTGAATGGCAAATTAAACAAAACAAAAAACTTTTAGCATATCTCAGCTGAACAGAAAAACCATATTTGTTAAATTTAAAGTCTGAAGGTCTAATAGTAGATAAAAACGATTTTTTTAAAACTTATAATGCCCCGTAACTCTCTTGTGGGTCGATTTTTAAAAACACCTTCCTAAGCTAATCTCTGCTCAGCACAAGTAACACATTGTTACAAATATTGTGCAATGAACGCTTAAAATAGTGTAAATAATTTATATCTGAATGTTTTATACGTTAATATTACTTTCTGTTGTATTTATTTTATGTTAAAATTATAATATTCGCTGTTTCTTACATTATAATAGCGATTCAATGGAAATATAGCGAAATGTGGTGATAGAGCCAAGCTGGCATCATTTTTGGCGACAATGTCGGCAACTTGGCTATTGATTGAACGGTGCAGAAGTTTCTTTGCTGTAGCGCTACCTGGTGGGGAGCTGCAAGAGGATAGCCCACAAATCTTCTCCAAAAAAAATACATATATATGCCAATTTTCATAGTGATCGGTTGAACGGTTTTTTGGACATTTCATATACAGAAATACCCATTTTTATATACATAGATAATCACTTATCTTACCGATTTACTTGAATGCTCTTACTACCAAACTTGCTTAATTATCAACCATAAAGTAGACAGTATCCTCTTTTCTCTTAATTTTTCCTACTAGAATTAATAATACGAAGTGCGAACACTGGTCGTGTATCAATTTATCAATTAGTATCAATTTACAATCATCATCCACCTACTCCATGACTAGTAATTAAATAGAAGCTTGCATTTACATAAAATCATGTGAGCTCTACGGAACTAAATCACAATTTCAACTAAAATCACAGTTAAAAAGAGTATTTTCCCCAAGAAGATTAACGGAAGCCCGAATAGTATCTGTTACAAACATCCAGACAGAGATTGGATGTATGACTTTTCTTTGCTTCTCTGGCAAAAGATGAATACATATAGTGAAAATTATTTGTTGATATGTATTGCAGGATTGGGTGCTGTTGGCAAATCTTTTAAAATGATCCACGGTCAAGAGACAACAAGGACAGCAAAAATTAGGATCTAATTTTTCTACTGTCTCCGTTGTGCGTAGAAAAATGTTTAATGCCACGTTAGGTTGAATGCACCCAAGTCCCTTTACCAATTGGAAGGGAGCATACTGTACCAAATCTAGAAAACTCGCAATGAGTTAGCCAAAAAATATAGCAGCTCATATCCAACAAAGCTAATAAGAAAAAGTTCTAAATATAGTTTTTTTAAATGTTATTCCCTTGATGTTGCTAAAAAAGAGAATTTAAATTATTTTCATTCATAAAAATAAGAATGAATTTTTAAATATAAATCAAAATTAGATATCGTAAAAGCAAATACACATTAATGCATAGATTGTGCAAATTCTAAAATTCAATACTATCCCAAAAAAGAAATTAAGTATTAAAACATTTTTAATAAATAGATTGCGAAAATTAAATGTATAGAATGGAAGTTAAGTCTTGAAAATGTATAGAAAAATAGAGTGATTAAAATTTTTTATTAAATATTCGAATATAGAAAATAAAACCATCCTTTTTTTATTTTTTTACTTGTTATTTTGTTTTAAGGTTAAATATCTCCCCCAATATAATAAAATAGACAAAAGAATTGCAGGAAAGGAAAAGCAATTTTAATGGCAAGCTCTTATATTACTAACACATTCATAAAATTTTCTGAAATGGGCTTTATCAAAAAGCGCACTTGCAATTCATCTCATATCATCATGTATTAAGAGAATTTTATATATTATTGCCAAAAATAATCGCTTAGTTTTTAGTTTTGGGGAGAGAGAGTCTAAATATTTCTCAGTGTCTCTAATATTTTCAAAAATACTTTTCAAATTTAACATCTCTATAAACAGTATATGTATTTTAAACGAATTAATTAAATAATTTGAATTAATATTCTTAATTACTCGTATGTACTTGTTTGTAGAATTAATTTCTCGAGTAAAAAAACATATATAATGCTAATGTAAGTGTTGGCATCGCCTTTCTTTTCCTAAAGTTCTTTTTATCAGGCGAGAGATAAAGATTGTTGATGAATACTGATTACGATTTTTTCACTCAGTTTTTCTAAGGAACAAACTTTTCTTAATTAACTACGAATTAAAGATTATATTAATAGCTAATTAAGTATTTTGAGGATATTTATATTAAAAAATATAACCACATTTCTATTTATTTAATGTAGTTCGCTGTCTGAGAAAAACGGAGTTTTCTCTGTCATTTCCTTTTTAATTACCACAACGTAAATATTTTAAATTTGTTTCATTAACATTTTATAATTTATGCCATTGACGAAATCATGAATCTTAAAATTCGTCTAAATACTTTTATTTGATGAAGCAATTACGGGCAGTTGACTTCGTATTGAGAAACGTTAATTAAATTATTGCGTTTTAATAAAATTGTCAATTTTTTTATCTACTGAATCTTAAAGTTTCTTTTTCCTAATAAAATATTATCTAATATTCCTCCCTTTATCGAAAATTACTTTTTAAAATTAACCCTTTATCTACCACATTATGATTTACTGCAGTTTTTTTCATCCAATATTTTTTTTGAACCACTGCATTGAAAATTAAGGGACATACATAAACAAAATACATAACTTTGGGAAATTTAATCCGCTAGAGCTATTTAATTAATAAAAGATAGTCAAATGTAAAATTAATTATATGCACTGCTCACTTAAAATAAATAATCAAATAATTTTCTAAGGTCGTAATTAACATACAAAAATAAAATAAGACATTTACCTTTTGACATAAACTACTTTATCGGGATAAAAATGACAATCTTCGGAATCCAACCAAAATGCCATATGAAATCGCAATTTCTGCTATAAAACTATTCGTCTTCCCTACTAAAATATTCATCATAGAACCCGTGCTGCCATATATCTTAGAAGAGTGGATTTAAAAGAATACTCCTGCTAAGTATCGTCAGAGCATTCGTGAAAATGGTTATTCTACTATTTAATTTTAAAGTGAGTGGTACTTATAAGTACCGTCGGTAGGTAAAGGGCTTAGACACTTTGGTGAGTATTTAATAGCTTTTTAATTGTATGCTGGTGATGAAACGTACATGTTTCCTATTCATTAAATCAATTGAATGTCTTTATTAAGTTTGTAATTGCACTCAGAAATGTTGCTGATTACAAAGAATTTTTCTTTGCCAAATTTTTTTCTTCATCTTCTTTGCTTAAAATATTTTTGTAAGATTACAAGATTAATCTTACAAAAATATTTTAAGCAAAAAAGATGAAAAGAAAAATTAAAAACATAACAACCCAAACTACCCCATGCACTTTATTTAATTTTTATAAATTAAACTTAGCCTGTGTTTCTCTATAAATTTTGACCAAGGAAAGTGCTTGAAGCTGTAGAGAAAAAGTTTCGAATGAAAGAGAAGAAAAACATTTAATGCAATCATTTTTCTGCTGTACAATGTGTAAAGAATCAACCAAGAAACGCAGAGAGAGAGAGAGATTAAATTTTAAAACATAAAATAATAATTGTTCTAAGAATTCATTCTCAATCTACTTCATTCGCGCACGAATGTAATTTTTCTAGTGCTTTGCAAGGGTAGATATATTTACTCTCAGCAAAAGAAAAATTCTGTAGCACTCTTCTCCCCTCCCCAGTTTTCCATCTTCATCGCTAAGCGAACAGGTAAAACAAACGATGCGTGCTTAGTCACAAAACAGTATTTTTTACCCTTGCTCTCTTCTAAAAACCCTTCTCACCACTGTTAATAACACGGCATTAAAAATAAAAACAAGATGTAAGATTGAAAGATAGGAGGGAAAAAAACCCATCTCAATCTAGTTCTTTTCCCGCCTCCTATCACCTTATCCATCAATTTCTTTATTACGCACGGTTTACTGTTGAGCCTCTTTTATTTTTTATGTATCGTTTGGCGTCTTCACATCCGTTGCCATCGGCTACAACCTAAATAAAAAAAGAAGCAGTAGAAGTATCTGCATATTCTCGGAGATGCTGCGTGACCAGTTATGAATGAGAGAAAAGGGCTTTAGTGAAACAAAAAATATCACTTAGTTTACTACGATCTGGTTCACCGGAAGTCTGATGCTATCAAAAGTTCATTGATTTCTTTGGCAACCAGACTATCAAAGGAAGTATTTTTGTTAAGTTTGTCGACATCGAACTGATGGAGTTTTGTAAAAAGATAGCATCTCGTTATTAATTTGCACGTTTGGATCTGTGTTTCTGTTTTGCTGAATGTTCAGTTCCTTAAAAAGAATAATCTTCCACTATTAAGAATATTCCTGAAGAGATTTCTAACTTATAAGCATACCTTTATTCTCAATACACCATATCACCGATGAATAAGAGAAAACGTAATGTCTGATGTAATGATACGTCTCTTTTTTTAAAATCGCAACATACATCTAACCCTTTTAAATTATATCGGGGAAAATGTATATTTCTGATATAACTGTTGTAAGTATATGTCTTCATATGATAGTTTTAAAAAAATTTGCAAAGCCTCCCCCTATATTTAACGGGCTTGTGGTTGTTAAAGGTGGTCGGTGTATTGTCAAACTTTTTTGGTAGATCAAACTGTTTATAATCGAACAAAGTCCATTTCTGATCATTAAAAAATTTAAAATTTAATTTTTTTAGAAAAACTAATAATTTAAGATACACTTTATCTACTATCCATTTGTACTTAGCCCCTTAATCCAAACTTTACCACAACATTCAAAATCATAAAGGGACCTCATACACAACGCGGTTGATACATTCTGTCAAAATATCATGTAGTGGGAAATCACGTTGTAGAAAACTCTAATTTAACACAAACACTATATATTTCCTATTCTTAAACACGAAAAACTACATTTTAAGGGTATTATTTTGATCATTTCTATTATATAATTATATACATATGTTACCATTAAAGTGTGAAATCAGTTATTTCATAGAACAACAGTTTATTTCACGAAATAATTAGACATGTCAGTTAAAATACTATAAAATCCGGTGAATAACACTCCCCACCGTGTAACGTGGTGAGCTATATTTTTAATTTTTAGGTGCATTCGCCGTATAACGCGCATTCCCCTTTTTTATGAAGAAACCTGAAATATACGTTTGCAATGCTCTTATGCATTGAAGTAATTTATTCGAGGCATTGCTCCGAGTTTTAGAAAATAAATTGTTTAATTCTAGGACAACAATGCTTTTAGTTTATAAGGAATGTCATTTCTTTTAAATAATATTTCGATATATGTAGGTCTAATTTTTTTCTATATTTATCTTTTTTTAAAAACATTTTTAAAGCTCTTATTTTTATACCCGGTGTATAACGCGCACCTGTGAATTTCGAGCTAATTTTTTTGTGTTAAAATTGCGCGTTATACGCCGGATTTTACGTTACATAAAATTGCTGAATTCTACCTGCTTTTAGTCACAGTTTTGATCCGCGTATGTATAGCTGCTTTGCATCCACGTGTGTGTGTACGCTTCATTCCATTGCTTTTAAACGTAGAATTTACCGGTTGATTCATAAATAGTGTGACCAAATTCAGAATATCATAAATTTTTAATTGATTCAAGTTATTTACATGAAATTTTCAATGTGGTTTCTTTTAGCATAGTGCACTTAAACATTTTGGTCAAGACAAAACGTTCTCCCGTTGGTGTGGTGTGGTAGTTAGGAGAAGGGGGTGCCATCTCAGGTGTCGTGCTCGTCACTTGACCATGGATCAAAATTGCGAGGTCTGTCGCCAAAAGCCCTCGTGTATAGCTGAACAGTGCGACGTTAATATTCACTCATTTGGTCAGGACAAAAGAGTTTTTTCGATAATTTGTGGAGTATTTTTCCAACTTCCTCTTTGATTGCTTTTTGAAACCCTTAACGTGTTCTTACTTTACGTCTGCTTAATTGTTTCTTAAATATCCCCATAAAAACTAATCTCAAGAAGCACAGTCAGGGGATAGGAGTAATCATTTCTCAGGTGGAAGAAAATTTATTATTATTTTTTTTATCTTTCAGTCATTTTGCAGTTGATTTTGCTGTATAACTTGGTAACTAAGTTTCCTTCAGAGTATTGACTTTTATTTTCTCTAATTAAGTGTTTCACAACTTTATTTTGATAGCATTTAGCATCAGTTTTACAAAAAATAGTTTTCTTAAGCCTTGAGAGGACATTTCCCTCTATACCATAACACCTGAGGCCAACTTGCCCTTCGCGAGCTTTTTGAGAGAAATTTATAGTATCGTTTTTTTGCCAGTTGTGAATGACAAATAAAGCAGTGCTTCTTCCGAAGTTATCCATGTTTTGCATCTACCTTTGCATAACATTAAATGCACAATTCAAAAGAACGCTTTCTTCGTTTTCTATGGTCTTAACAGACATTTGATGACAGAATGGTTTGTTTGCTTTTTTATAGCCAATTTTCTTTATCTTACGACATATTGTCATTTGCGATGCGTGTAGTTTCTTTGCTAAATTTCTTTGAGCCAGAGGAATTTCTACAGCGATAAGTCTTTTCAACTTCTTTTTACTGGAGGACTTCCTTTGTCCGCTATTTTTTCCTGGAGCTTTTGATTGCTGGCCAAATTTTATTTATTTTCGAAGTTTGGATAGTAATTCATTAGAAAATGTCTTTTCTGATTTTATTGAATGCTTTATTTAAAGCAGAATTTAAGTAACCATCCTTCAAAAGCCTTAAAATTTCATTTTGGGTTTGAGGATCTAATTTCGTAGCTGTAATTTACTCTCACTAATAAAAGTAGTTAAATTGGTACTTAAACGTTTCATTTTTAAAAATATGACAGTAAAGAGAGAAAATTTTTACCATAAATAGCTGTATGCTTTTAAAATTGGTTCAATTGGTTTGAATCAAGCTATTGACGATGTATTTACGTTAACGTTTTATATTTAAAATTATTAAAAAATATTTTTGCAAATTATTTTCAAGCTAGGACTTCTGCAGGAATGGGAGATCAACCTGTAAATTAGAAAGATTTAAACCTTTATTAAATAAGCTTGGGACAAAAGAAAACAGTGCAGCACTTACTTGTGAATAATTATTAATTTTGATGGCAGAAGTAATAAATGCTAAAACAATACAGCAGAAAAAAGTACCACGTGACTATTGGTTACTCCAGCATTATGATATTCTTGAAGTTCAAGGAGTAGTTAATTGTACCAAAAACAGATACAAAACATGGTCTTTTTTTATTTATTTATGTTTAACTAATGTTAGCAATATGAGCAATAATAAATTTTATCATATGCGC
Source organism: Trichonephila clavata (assembly GCA_019973975.1). Classification (NCBI taxonomy): domain Eukaryota; kingdom Metazoa; phylum Arthropoda; class Arachnida; order Araneae; family Nephilidae; genus Trichonephila; species Trichonephila clavata. Next base: position 6,982 of record BMAO01001705.1, on the reverse strand, counting down.
TTTCCGATATTATTTCTCAATTAATCATTCTCAGTAAGGATAAAAGGTATTTTTCCGAGAGGTTTTAGCTATGTATGATTAATTAATTTATAAAATATCATTGAAATTGTTTATTTTTCACTTTAACGGCCTATGATTAGTTATTTCACAGAATAACTAGGTAGCGTATGAAATTTTTCCTTTATTATGTACTTTAAATGTCTAGTTAGTTCATGAAATACCTAGTTATTCTATTAAATAATTCAATTATACACTTTAGCGATAACATATATATAAAAAAACCACTTATTAAACTTAAGTAAAGTTTAACATCATATTAAAATTAAGAATATCATGATTTAATTAAATTTGAAAAAATACGCACAATGTTATGCTAACAATTTTATTCTTCATTGTCACTTATTACAATTCATCAAGAATATTTGAAGGGATGTAAATTTCCTCTTTAGCGATGGTTCTTTCTTTTTATTCGGTGTTGTTAAGGTTGAAAGTTTTTCAATCAGCTTGTATTACAGTAAGCAAAAGAATCAAAAACATTTTCATCTGCCTCAAAACGTTTAAAAAACAGCAAAAGCTCGACAGAAGAGATAAGAAAACTTTTCGGTAACTGTATTCCGAGTCACTGGAATAATATTGTCCAAGGCACTTATTGCTTGCAAGAAAAACTGAGTCGACACGGCAATGAATGATAAGAGAAAAGGAATTAACAAATACATGTTTGTGAATATGTGCATATGTACATTACAGAATTGTACCATTGTTGAAAAATTTCCATTTTTTCCTGAGCGGTGTAGTAAAAGTGTCGTGTAGCAGGGAAATTTGTACATTTTTTACGGATGTCTTGTAGGAGGCTTACTTGTACTTCAAAATTAATATAATGTTTTAGCTATCAAACTTTCAAAATAATTTTCTTATATGCTGCACACGATAAAAATCAAGTATCAGAATTATATTTATGCGTGATAAATCTCTATCTTTTGTTCGATATTCAATAAACTTAGTTAAATTGGTCATGTATGCCAGCTACTCTTCGTCATTTGATCGGGATTCTAAATTATGAACTACATCGCCAATAACCCCATATATAGCTTCAAAGTGCAACTTAAATTAAAAATTCACGTCATTAAATTATTTTAACCTTTAATATTACTAGATGATTGCTTATAAGATAATATTAGTAACAAAAAGGGACTATTAATACTTTAAAATCCGGCGTATAACGCGCACCTATATTTCAAGCTGCATTTTTTCATTTTTAGGTATATTCACCGTAAAACGCTCAACCCCTTTTTTTAGGAAGAAACTTAAAATGTACGTATGCAATGCTGTTATGTTGTTAAGTTGTATTTTTTGTGTTAAATGATTTTACGTATAGTTACGATTACGGTATAGTTAACCTTATATTAAATTTGAATCCAAGAAATAATAATCGACAAAGAGTCTCATGTTAATTACGGCTAACGAAAGCGAAATCCATCCAATTTTTAGTTCTACTACTGAATATGATATTTTTGTGATTTTTTTTGGGTGTGCATGTTTTTTTTGTTATTTCCGTATGAATGTGTATGATATTCATCTCTATATGAATTTTATGCGTTAAGACTGACGTAAGTGATTACTGTACAATCATGCATTGTAATGAAAAGCGTATGCATGTATGTAGTGTTTTATGCTTATCTAACTCAAGAAAAATTTGATAACTTTACGTAAGATTTCAAGCCATCACATCATTCATGCAAAGAGTATTATATCACATTTTACAGTTATTAAAAAGAAGAGTTTATTCACAATAGAAAAGAGGGTGAGAGGGGAGAGAGAGAAAAAACTCCGAGTCTCTAGATACATAATTAAAACGTTTCCCAAGGTCTATTATGTAAAAACAATCGAGTCACCCGTATTTTGTCATTTTATGCAATGATTTAGCAATTCTGCCTCGTTAAACAATAATATCTTTGTGTAACAAAATATCAGATGGTGAAATATACGCCGCTGGTTCCACGAAGCGCATGCATTCACCGCAAGTTTGTTATTGCGTAAAAAAAAAAAAAAAAATCAATGAAAGGTGAGAAGGATCAAGACGGAGTCTCCAGAGGTACACATCGAAAACGCGCAGTCTAAGGTATCCAATCATTCGGGCCGACGTTTTGAAATATCCAATGATCACGCGCGCGATCGGGGCGCGATCTATCTGTGTTGTGAAAGCTCTTTGTGCAATGTTTACATTCAAAACCGGATGACAGGACCCGGCACGTGTCATTAGGTTTTGCTTTATGCCAAAGAGATTCCCCTCCCCTCTCTTCATTTTACAGTGAACGTTCTTTCGGGAAGAAGAAAACATATAATAAAGAGAAAAAATTAAAATCATATTCTTTTGTTGCCAAAGTGTTTATTTTGTCGATGAATCCAACTTGATTGTGAGATTTTGATTTTGTAATCCTAAATTGTAAATCAAATAAAATAAAAAACCCGGCATCATTGAACCAAAAAAAAATTTTTTTTTAACTCAAAACAGAGAAGTACAAAATTTTCTTGCGAATGGTATAACGATACAATTACTGAAGTAATGCATTTTATAAAATGATAATTTAGTTCAGTTAGATTAGTAGTTTTAAAACTTACTCAGCCCGTGAACCCCTTTTTATACCAAAAACTTGGCCATATCTCCCGAACTTTATATCAATGCATAACAGAAAAATAATTATAAATTTAACTTTGATGTCTATAACGGTAAATATGTTGACGTAAAAATAAAATATAGTTAAAACATTGTGATATCTGACATAGTATTTATTCAAATTATAACTTATTATCAAAGGAACTTATAGCTCCCCCCCCCCCCAATAAGATGGTTAGCTTCATAACAATACAAAGAATAACAGTTTTCTGTTTGAAGTTTTTTCTGAAAACTTTTTTGAATTCATTTTACTTATCGGATCATGTACAAACCAAAATTGTTGACTAGATGTTTATTTTAAAACTATTTATTTTCACTCCAAATTTTTTTAAATACTTTACTGATTTATTCGAAATTTGAAATAATAGAAATGGTTTGCATATATTTTATGTTATATTAAGACTTTTCGCGGACTCCCTAACGTTGTCCAGCCCCCCCCAATTAATTTTAGATTTCGTGACCCCATCAGCAGCCACAAGGATCCCTAGGGGGCCGTAGAAACTACTTTGGGAACCTATGATTAAGATTGACATTATATTCACAATGGCGTGGTCATTTAAATTAAAATGACTCATTATTCTTTTAACTTCTTATCCATCTCGCGAGAAGAAGAGAACAATGTGACCATATTTCATTAACTAAGCAACAAGTTGTATTATTTTACACGACGGTGTTAAATGTGTCTCAAAATTTCAGCTATTAAGATACTTGATTGTTTTTCCAGCTAACTTTTCAAATAAGTTAAGAAGTATTACGCGCTTAATATTTTTCAATTCCTACTATTAGTTCGCCCTCTCCCTATATATATATATATATCCTTCCTCCTCAGTGCTCGAAGTAGTTGGAAATCTAAATCCATTATGAGAAAAAGGTAACTTACTTAAAAATTGCATACAGAAACGCAGAGCCGCGCTAAATCTGAGTACAATAAACAAGTTATTGCCAGATTCTGTACCAAATACATATCCAAAGCAAAGCGATGGTTGAAAGTATATATATATAGTGTTCAAATTTTCAATCGTTAATAAAGTACTTTTTTTCATATTCTCGAGATCAAATACATTTTTGCAAACTTGTAATGGATGACACTTGATGTTAATACAGTTTTTCCAAATTTTTATCCATTAATTATATTAAAAAATGAATAAATAGTAGCAATAAAAAATAATAGTCCAACACCATATATAAAAAGGGAAATTGTCCATTGTGTCCTTGGACTTTAAATCCAAAGGTCGTGGGTTCAAATCCCATCTGTGATGGCCTAAATTCTGTCAATGTGATTTCTTTTTCTATATTATTTTATCGGAATGATTAAATTTAATTAATGAAGAAATAGTAACACAAACAAAATAATAGTCCAACACCATATACAGAAAGGAAAATGGAAAATTGCAAGGAAAAACCGCTTGCTTTTTTGCCACTCAAATATTGTGCTTCTGTCATATGTATAATATACAATTTATATTAATTGTAATTATTTAATAAAAAGTAGCAGAAAATTTTCCTTTGTTTACCTAAGCAGGAATTGACTAAAAATTTTTTTTTATATTACTTCTTTTAATTAAACCTACTAGGGTGGAGGGTGGGGTACCCTTATTCACCTAACGGTGGATCAAGTCTCATTGAACACATTATACAACTGCGCATACGCATTGCTCAAATTGTAAAACTGTATTTACGTGTATTATGAAGTTCTATTTTTTTTCAATATATTGTAAGCAGGAGAAAATAAATTTCAAGTTTTCATCCTCTCATATTCATTTGCACCCAATTAGTGCCTCTTCAAAAGTAATGTTCCTATCACCTTTTCCTCTAAATTGCACTGAATTTTTATTCCGTCTTTGCTTCTGCATCTTGACAGGGCCACACGCAATTGTCCATGAGTCAATATTGTTTCCTGCGATGTTGCACACAACCGACTTATTCAAAACTCTGCCCTGTGACTTATTAATAGTCATGGCAATGCCAATCTTACAGGGAATTGTGTACGTTTTCTGTGCGAATGGCATATCCAGGTCCTCTCGAGTGTCCAATGTGATCCTTGGTATACATACAGTTTCGACTTTTTTATCTCCTGATAGAATTTCATCTGCAGTAAATTTTCAATAATCGTCACGTTTAACTATTTTTGCTCGTTCATGCAAAGCCTCACCATCATCATAAGAGTAAATTTGCCCAAACTGTGGTTATGTATAAATAAATTTATTATAGCATTACAAAAAATTTTTTACATAGAAGGGTATTATAAAACACATTTTAAATTTAAAAGCTTGTTTGAGTGTATTTATGCCAAAAATTTTTGTTACAGAATTTGATAGGCGAAATTTAAAACAAGTAATCTAAAAATAAATTTTTAAATCAATTCCTACTTTGAATGGATGAATAGAAAGTATTTTATTAACGATTGAAAATTTGAGCGGTTATATAATATATATAATATATATAAATATTATATAGGAGAGCGTGAACTAATAGTAGCAATTGAAAAAAGAGTTATATTTGTCTGCATTGTTGTAACAATGCACACCCGGTTAGGCTAGTTTGGCTGAAAAACCGGTTTTCGACGCAACTTTTGTAATTGTTTTAACAGTTACATTGTTACAACAATGGAGACGAATCTAAATTGGTATCAAATACGGTAATTAATTAAATTAAATTAATTAATTGATATTTGAAAAAACTGTATTAACATCAAGTGTCATCCACTACAAGTTTTAGAAAATTTATTTGAACTTGGTTAGATGAATAGAAAGTATTTTATTAATGATTGAAAATTTGAACAAGATAAATATATAAATATGTAGAGGGAGTGAGCTATTAGTAGATTTGAAAAGAAAAAAAAAGAAATATGTTATTTGCATGGAAAAGTTCAATAATTTTAAATACAAAGAAATAGTATGTACTAATTGAAAATATACCTAGAATTACAGCACTCTATATACAGATATTCAATATACTAAAATAAACTAATTTTAATGCGTGATTAAACTAATTTAATTCGATACACAAAGATTCTGCAGCTCATATCTTCTGAAACCAACAGTTTCAAACTACTTACGAAACTGAAATTTTTTGAAACTTAATTCTAATATTGCAGATGTTTGTACTTTAGCATGCATTGAAATTCAGGAAGAATTTTTTTTTTTTTTTTTTAGCTAACGGAGGGTTTTAGAGAATGAAAAGAAATGCGAAAGTGAATTTGTCTTATCTCTCAACTATTAATTTAAGGAAATGAATAGAGAGTGGAATACACCTCTTTAAATACAGCGAGAAGGACGATGCCCATGCATCTTGGTATAGTTCCCACGATGCCCAACATTTCAAGGAAAATGTTTTCCCCAAACTAGTAATTATCAGGCAGTTCTCAGTCATGCGTGTAAGAGAAAGATCACACACATTCACACTTTATATATATATAAAAAAGATATGGAGTGTTCATGCATCGTGAAGCGTACCTAAATGATTACTCAATGATGGATCGTACTACAAATTTCATTCATATGTCTACATCTTATTTCATTGTAAAAAAATAACTCTATTTCTGATACATAAAATCTTATTTTTAATCCTTCATTATGGAGTATCTATTTCAATCCTCATCGCATCGAACTCATTTGAGTTATTCCTCTTTTCTTTCTTCATTCCACGGTAATGAAGAAAAATGAGGTAACATTACCAGCAACTTTTGGTGTTTTACAACGATTTTTCTAATATTATTTTTCTAAGATTTCTTTGTACTTTGTCATTTATACGTTTTCGGTAGAAGTTTTTAAAAAATTTATTAGAATTGTACTTATTCTATTGTGGATATCTTTGCATTTCTTTGGAAATTATAAGTAGATTTGATACATTTTGTTCTATAATATATAAAATATTTTATACATCATATATAATTTTTACAAATAACTTCAGTGTAGTTTGTAACTCGGAACGCAGTTTTTAAAGTTAGATCTTTTGGATTAGATTTCGTTTCCACATAATTTTCTTAGAATGAAATAAAATACTTTTATTGAATTAAAAAATCCTCAATTTCTGCATTAAAAATAAATTTAAGAGAAATGAAATAAAAATTGTATTTTATTGAAGACTTATAAGACGCAGTGCTAGAATTTCCACTTATACCTGGCACTTCTCCATGTAGTTTTTCAAATTATAAAGATATAATAATTGGAAAGTCCTTTCCTATTTAACCATTATAATTCCTTTATTCCTGATGGGAGAATTTGAGATTACTTCTAGATATGAATATGAAATCTCTCACTCTCCCACACACAAGTACGAACTTGTCAATAAAGGATTCTTCAAATG
>BMAO01001704.1:0-13713 GCA_019973975.1 Trichonephila clavata | reverse complement strand
TCGAGTCAAAGGAGAATTCACATGTTAAATATTAAAGAAATTTAAAGTACAAGATAAAACTATGTTGCATATATTTTCTTCATTTAATAATTTTAGATAAATACACATTTTTAAATTAAGGTCGGAATATTTGCTGAGCTTTAGCAAACTTCCCATAACATTTTCTTTGAATATTTTTATAGTGCTGCAGTAATTACATCATCACGATCAGGAACTTGATAGCTCTTTCTCTCTGAAGCTGTTCAAAACGGTTTCCAAATACCCAAATTCTGTGAAAGACCCATAAAAAGGAGGGAGGAAATTGGAACACCTGTGTGTTAAGGTTTTTATGCGTGATGTCAAAGAATTAGAAACGAAACTTGGAACACTTTTTCAAATTGAATATTGCTCCAATACTTAATATTACATTCCGACTATCCTTTGGAAGATTAGCACATTTTCACTTCTATATGTAATGCTATATAGGCTTAAAATTGAACATGATAAAGTGATAAAACTTTGTAATTTCTCTAAGCTTTAAAAACGAATTTCCACAAATTTACTTATATGTACATTGTCATGAATTAATTAAAAAATCGGTATAACTTTTCTTTTTCAATATTTGTTCTGATTATGGGTTCAGTTTCTTCAACATGAAGCAAAAAACTTAATAATGTTTCTTTTATTAACTTTGCACTTTGAAGCTACGCTTTGGCTATTGGTGACGGACCTCGTAATTTTGAACAACGGTCAATTGATGAGGATGACATCTATCCTGATGCCCCACTTTCCAAATGAGGCGGGGGTTTGATTGATTAATTAACATTCCATTTAAAAGCTGCATGAAGGTAATTAATATCGGACTTCATAAACTATTTATTACCATCGACTTATGAAGCAATGTAAGGGCTAATGGCAATAAACCTCATAATTTTGAGCCCCGTCAAAGCAAGCACAATGAATGTCGTAATTTTAATTAATGGTCAAATTATAAGAGCATCCGAACTGGCATCCTCTTCACCTAACTTTCCCACCATACCAATGGAAGGACTTTGAGTCTCTATAAATTTAATGTTTATCTCCTCCTTTACACAACAAGTCCTCAACGGCAAGGATTTGAAACCATAACACGAAGACTTTGGTCACGAGATGACCACTCAGAAACCATGGCACCAGCTTTAAATGGAGCCAGTCATCTCTGTCTGTGGAAAAGTTACCTGAGTGAGACATCAACTCAGGTGTCATCTCCGTCATTTCATTATATTACAAAATTACGAGGTCAGTCGTCAATAGCATAAATGTTGCTCTAGCGAATGATCAATAAATCAACAGAATTTAGAAATAAACATCTTTTAAGAATGTCTATTCGTATCATGTATGTTTACTTTGATTTTTTTTTACAAGAAATAAATTTGTAATAATTTATTTTTAAGATTTTCCGAGGAGTTAAAAAAACACTTGCAGTTAAAATACATTTTAATGTATTAAAATAAAATTCAACACATTTTTAATATTACATTTTTAATCTCATAATTTTTTTTTAATTCATCCAATTTTTTTTTATTCATCCAATTTTTTTTTAATTCATACAATTTTTTTTAATTAATACAATTTTTTTTAATTCATGCAATTTTTTTTAATTCATACAATTTTTTTTAATTCATGCAATTTTTTTTTTAAATTCATACAATTTTTTTTTAAATTCATACAATTTTTTTTAATTCATACAATTTTTAATTCATTTTTTTTTAATTCATACAATTTTTTTTAATTCATACAATTTTTTTTTAATCATACAATTTTTTTTTAATTCATGCAATTTTTTTTATTCATACAATTTTTTAATTCATACAATTTTTTTTTAATTCATACAATTTTTTTTTTAATTCATACAATTTTTTTAATTCATACAATTTTTTTATCATACAATTTTTTTAATTCATACAAATTTTTTTGTAAACTTTGTGATTAATGTATATTAATTTACATACAGGAATCAAGTTTTCCAAATAAAAATGCAATTATTCTTTCACGCGTTTACAAAAACAGACCCTTTTTAAAAAGTTCAGATCAATAAAAGATTATTCAATTTTGTAGCTTCAATTATAAGCAAAATTCTAAGTAATCAGAAAAGGAATTACTTATTGGAAAACCAATTTGTTGGATCTAATTTTCAAACAAAAAGTATTTATTATATTCAATTGGGTACTGAGCTATTGAGACAAAAAAAAAATACAACGTAATAAATTTTTGATGAAGAAAAACAGAAGTCATAGCTGCATTTAAATAATTTGGTCTAATAATAAAAGCAATTTTGGAATTCCTCCTCTTAGCGTTCAGAAACCAAATTATAAAATGTACGCGAGAGATAAAAAAAAAAATCCTTACGGTTTTATGATCTACTAGAATAAAAATCACGTAATTCAAAATAGGTTTTATGAAAATGTATAAGGAAAATTAAAAAAGAAAAACTAAATACAAAGGCACCTAATACCAGGTGTTGTTTTGAAGAAAAAAAAGTAGCTTTAAAAATTTTAATGTGAAATATCGATATAAATGTCGTTTATCATTTCAGAAATTGTTGCGGTAGATATTTTCAATCCTCAGAACTACACAACTATTTAAAATCTATTTTCTCTGAAACACAAATACTTGCAGGCATGTGCGTTGCTCTAGCGACAGAACAAAACAATTGACCTATAATACTTACTCAAAGGAAAAAAGAACTCTTATAAAAGAAAATAATAAAGAACTTACCTCTTATATCATTTTAAGAGTTAGGATTCTTTTGCAAGACACCTTTTAGATAAATATAGTACAAATTATTTACTTGTTTGGTAGTAACATCAATGTATATATATATTTAAATGGCTCTTTTTGATTTATTGAAGTAACACTGCACTCTAGCTGTTCAACTGGCTATTCGAAATGTTTAGCTATATTAAAATGAGGTGACACCAGAACTGGGACTGCGGTTTCTTAGCTGTCCTGTTTTACTACATAAAAAAAAATCTTTGAGAACCAATAAGATTTTATGAGCAATATAAACCCTCTTTTCTTCTATTCCATTAGACGAAATCCAGCAGAGAATTCATAATCATCAGTTATTACGCTACCATCATTATAAGCGGGTTAATGGGTCCTATTTTGAAGAAGCACACATTACACTTCTTGATGAAAACCCATTTCATTTGAAAAGAAATAAAAATTAAAACTCATCAGCCACGAGAGAAAAAGATGAATGTCATTATATATTGTAAATGTCATTATAATGTATTGTGGATTCGTACAACGCTTCATGTAGAAGTTATGTAAAGAGGCTTCTTAAATTTTTTCCAAGCATTCAGAAAATTATTTTCTCTAAGGTTTCAAAGCTCTGTAAATTTAATAAAAAAAAACCATTAGACGAATGCAGCAAAAAAAGAATATAGAAAGAATATAGAAACAATTCAAGTTTCATTTACATATTTTACAGGTGTTCTATGTGTGAGTCCTTGATCACAAAGCATACATCAATGCGATATAGTCAATTTCCTCCACCCTCTATTCAACATGGTATAATCAATGCTATTGACAGAAGTGTTATCCTTTCATATAATTCTGCTACATCACGCTGCACAAAGTGGATATGAAAATGTGGGTTATGTAAAATACCCAAGTTTTCGGACAACACGGATAACAAGGAAAGGATGACACGTGCTGTCAATAATCAGGGACGTCTTAAGGCATGGGCCTAAGTAACAATGAGGGCCACGTCTCGTTCTCTACTCAGCATTAATAAGATTATGATTCGAATAATTTCAACGGTCAAATGTTATTTCGGGCTGTATTCTCCGAAAAACTGGGAATTTCGGACGATATAAGCGTTTACCGTTGCCTATGCCTATCACCATTCATCCTCATTACTCATTCAGACAAAAGCGGCAGTTGGTCGAGCCGGTTTTTACGATTGTAATTCATGCACATTTAGTTGTTTCTGGTTATTGTTCGTACGAATATTTGACAATTTGTCTACTTTTAAGGGCCATAGGTGGGACCTATATTTGCGAAGGGGCCCATGGCTACTTTTGCATAGGGGCCTAGGACTCAAGAAGACTTAGGATGTACCTGTCAATAAAGTTGATAGTACTTTGTTGAGTAGTGTGGAAAGAATTGGACTATCGTATTAATATTACTATGTGACTATACATTCACTATAATACACCAGTAAAATATTTAAATTAAACTTGACTTTGTCTGTGTTCTTTCATGTGTTTTTTTCTGCTGTATTCGTTCTAATTTTTTACTATAACGCTCCGAAATCTCGGAGAGAATTATGAAAAACCCTGTATAAATTTGAAAAAAGAAGGAAGTACTCAAGTTTAAAAGTAAGAGATACTCATATTTTCTTCAAGATAGCAAAGAACATAATATCCATCGTTTCTGAAGAGACTAATCTTCCTTCCCACAAACTTCGAATAGAAAAATGAGTTGAATTTTCTTCGAATGATGAAAATACTGCAATAGCTTTGACAACTGATCACGTAATTTCGAGCAATGATTTCATGACAAAAATGACACGCCATCCATGAATCTTTCTCAAAAAAATTTTTTAATCTCGAACCGTTATTGTGTCGTAGTTGCGGTAGCCAAATGGTTATGGTCACGAACTTGTGGCCGGCATGTCGCGGATCCAAATTCTAGTACCACCGAAGATCCACCGTTTAGAGGAGCTAATGCACATTAACCCTTTTAATGGTAATGACGAATATATACGTTTTGTGTTTTTAGCTTCAGATGGTAAAGCCGTTCATGTACGTCAGCTTCTGAGTCTTTGCAGGGAAGTAGGGCCATCTATTGGCAGAAATAAAAAAGCAAATATTTTTCCTAAAGCAAGTGAATTTACGATAATCCAAAATGGCGACGTGTTGGCGAAAACTAGTGGTAAAATCGAACGAACCTGATAAAATCGAGAAAATTTTAATAAATAAGGAATCAGGAGATGGATTTTCTGAGACAAATAGGGATGATGAGGGTGGAAACAATCGCCAGAAACAAGATTTGGCTCCTGGAGAGAAGAAAACAATGGGAAACAATGAAACCCTTGTTAGTCAGCGTAGCGAATACTTTAACGGTTTTGGAGCATATTTACTTATCCTGAATGAAAATAAAAATTTGGGGACTGTTAAAAAAACTCGCTACAGGGGTCATCAACCCTAAAACTAAGCTACAACTCAGAGGGTTTAATGCAGGGGTGGCCAATCCGCGGCACGGGTGTCACATTGTGACACGGCTGAGTTGTAAGAGTGGCACGCGAAGACTTATTGAAAAATTAAAAAATTTGAAAAGATAATAATAAATACCAATTTTTCATTACTGTTTAATTGAAAGGTGTTGTCTCAGACAAATAAAATTATTTTAAATATTCTTAATTAAATTACAATAGAAAATTATAATGTATATAGACAACACTAAATCATTGTTGTGTGTGTTAGTTTTGAAGTGCATTCGAGAGATTTTGGAATTTAAGGAAGCGTGTTTTTTTTTTAATATCTGGAAGAAAACAATTAACTGCCTAGTGAGTGCTTGCTTCTCAAGAATAAAGATAGACTTTGAAATTTAGCTTTTCTTACCGATACTATACGACATTTAACTAATTTAAATTTAAGATTACAAGGAAAAGATTGTTCTGTTCCAATTCTGACTGATCATATATCTTCTTTTTTTTAACACACTTTTGCTCTTTTGACTCGATTTTTTTGGAGAAAAAAAAAGAGAAATTGATGTACATACATAAAACAACCCGATTTTTTGTTAACATCTTCGAGCACTGATTCTGTGTAGATGATTCAGAAAAATCTACAAATTGAAAAACCCGTTAAGAAAGTACTGACTGTTAATAATTATTTAGAATTAAATTTTTTATGGTTACTCATTTTTTATTTTATACCTAACTTAATGACTGAAACTGAAAAGAAAATTTTAAAAATAAAACTTAAATTCTTTTATTTTTGTCTTATTTATTAAATTATTTTTAAATTTCCACTACTCGGACTTACATAAAATCTGTGCTATTTGTGTAAAAATTTCATAATAAGCCTATAAGTAACATTTTTTTTTTTACCTTTTAATATTCTTTTGTTTGTTGGAAAAGTTTGAAAGGGCACGCAGAATTTTTTTTTATCAGCTAGTGGCACTTTTTCCAAAAAGGTTGCCCCCCCCCCCTGGTTTAATCTATCGAGCTTTGAGTTTTGTTATTTTAATCACTTTTTCTACCTGTCATTTAAAAAAATACTGTTAATCACTCTAAACATTACTATATTTTTTGGTTTCTCAAATACTACAATAATAATGCTTTTAACTTATATTCATTTTTTTGTGCATCGAGCCGTTGATGTGATACGAAAAAAAGCTTGTCCGCGAATCGGTCAGACTGATAGACTGGGCAAAAGTGATATGGACTTTTTTAAGTGGCTCTGATCTTCCAGATTTTCCACGATTAACATGGAAGGAGCTACGATATTTAACTCATGGGATATATCATCTTAAGTAACGCCGATGATACACTCTTGAACACCTTAATCAATCGGGGCTGTACTCTCTTCACGTAAATCGAGAAGATTCCTAAGTTGTTCGACTTCAGTTGAGATCACGAAACACAAGTTCAAACGTATATAACATATGGATAGAACAGGTACATGTCATAATCCAAAGATTGAATGTATTGTTAGTGCAAAGTTAGTGCCAGAGCTGTTAACTGCGATGCGATGTTGCATCTGTACTTAGGTACTTGGGATACTGGCGCCATAATCGCACTCATACAAAAACACCAAGTCATGGATATGCTAATACACTTCAAGAAACTTTTACTGAATGGTTCAGTGACGATTCAGTCAGTGAAACGAGAAGGAAATATAATGGAAGACATTTGTTATAAAAGTTTAACATTGTTATTTTTTTCCTGTTTTTAATGAAGGATTTTTTTCATCAGGTTGAAAAAATACATAATATGAATTTGCAGATGGGCGAAAAAAGGCCGATCCTTTAAAGGGGTTAAATTTAAAATTCGATTCAACTTAAGCAGATTTAATGCGAATTTTTTTTTAAATTTCATTATTTGTGCTAAAAGCTTTTCACATGTGTCATTTCCACATGCCAAAAAAGGAGCAATTTTGCTTGTTTTTAAATACAGAAATGAAGGAAAGTAATGCGATTAACATAAGTATGCAATAAATATAACGTTAAACTCATACAGTCCATTAGCAGTAAAATAATGAGACATGCTGTTAGTGGTTTTCATAAGGGGGAGGTTTGGGGATTCAACCCCTTTCCCCGCTAGATCAACAGATTTTGAATTTTCCCCATAGAGATTACCCCTTCGCGCTTCGTCTAAGTGCTTTTTAGAATGTAACCCCTCCCCCATAAGAAAGTCTGTATACGCCACTGCACTGAATGCTATAATCCAGTGATCTTCAAACTGGGTTCCACAGACCATATCCAGGGTCCATGATAGTAAAAAATTGAAAATAAATGAATTCGCGTACTCTATGAAGCTTGAATAACCACAACTATCTAAAGCTCATCACAGTCATTAAAACTGAAAATTATAACAGCTTTATGTTTTGTGCAATACTCTTTTTAAACTATTATTATAATAAAATATTAAAGGGTTTTTTGAATTTATATAAACTACCTGTTAGATTATGAATATATTTTATTGTTTACTGTCCTGGGTTCTCCCTCCACGAAATAATTTTATACTCTTTCGTACAATGTTTTGCAAAATTAAATAAATTACAAATTCATGCACAATTCACAGGATTTGTCACACTACTATAAACATTTTAATACCATTCTGAAAAGTGAAAAATTCCTCTCAACATAAGAGAGGCTACAAAACTAAAATATAAAAACAAATTAAATGCAGAAAATGAAATGCAACAGCACATAACTTCAATAGACCTAAACTTCGACAGTTGAGGTAAAAAATGCAAGCACGTATCCCAGTAACTAAACATAATGCACGGATAGGAGAATAATCAATAAAAATTATTCATGTGCAAGTTATATTAAAATTTGTTAATAATTAATATAATACTTTTTTAGCTGTCTTTGCACAAAGTACGTAACATGTGTATCTACTTTAATATAATCTTTTAAGTGGAATGGGGTTCCCCGAAAACACCTTATAGTTCTAAGGGTTCCATGAATCGAAAGAGTTGAAGACACTGCTTATAACCTTTATAAATTAATACCGAAATATATTTCTATTCTTAAAATTCCAGGTCTAGGTACCACCTTTAAAAAAATGAAACAAAACAGCCCTAAGCTGAATCTCCATCAAGGGTACTATGAAAACGCTATGAGATTTGGATAGAGAATTAAAAATAATTATCGTTTATTTGTATCGTATTTTCACAAAATAACAAATCAACCATTCAAACATATGAGAATATTTTACTTTTCGTTCATCTATAAATAGCATTGTACCATTTAGTACTTAACATACAATCAACATAATGTGATTTCCGAATCACCCTCAATTTTAATTATGCAAGCTGATAGATTACATGGGAATTGTTACGTTACATTTATTGCATACTCACATTACTTTCCTTTATTTCCGTATTTAAAACGAGAAATCTATAATACGCATTATTTAATTTTTATTCCATCTGATAAAAAAAAGACTATTTCCGAGAAGCAGCTTCCGTGCGCGTACCCGAGACAGGTTGTTGGACGTAACGGTTGGGTGCAACAGTTGTTTTTAGTACTCGAGGATGTGAGTCAGGGTCAGAAATGTCTTTCGTCATTAAATCGCAAGAGAGAGACTCGTCAGCTCGTGGTTTCACTCAATGTGGTTGAAAAGACTGCGGATTTAGAAGAAAAATATCGGAGAAACCTGTATATCTATTGAAATCCAGATGGAAATCTAGAATTCTTAAAATTTAAATTTAACGCAGCTTATGTACTCAAAAGTAATGCCTTTCAACACAAAAATAATTTCGATCTATTAATTGTAATAAAATTAATACAGCAAAAAAATTTCATAAAAGAAAAAAATTAAATTTTTTGTAAAAACTAACTGATATAATATTTAGTAGTTTGTAGATAAAATCTGGTATAATAATAGTTTTTATTGTAAAATAAGGTTCAAAAAACATTATATAAAACTTTGTTTGTATACATAAAAAGTTTTTACTTTAGCACAGTGGTCTTCAAACTTTTTCAACTCACTGAACCCTTAGAACTTTTGAAGGTGTTTTCGTGGAACTCCATTCCTCGTACATACTTAGAATATATCTCAAAATAATATTTAAAGTTGATCAACATGTTATAGATACTTTGTGTAAAGGCAATTAAAAGAAGTATTGCATTTATTATTAAAAAGTTCTAATCTAATTTTTAATATAATTTACTCATTAATATCAATTTGTGATCCAAGTGTCACCTACCCGGGCATTATATTATTTTGTAACTGAGAAACGTGTGCTTTTGCTTTTTTTCACACAAATTGTCGAAATCTATGTCTATTGAATTTATCTGCAGTCGCATTTCATATTCTGCGTTTTGATTTGTATTTATATTTTGTTTTTTCGCCCCACTAATTGAGAAATATATTTCACTTAAACACAATGTTTTGAATTGCATTAAAATGTTCATTTCTGTGCGAGAAATACTGTGTATTTTTAATGAATTTGTAACATAAAATTTAGGAGCAGTTCTTGCTTAAATTTAGATTTTAAGTCCGAATCTGTTGATAAGTTGTTTCCTTTCCTTCATTATAGGTGTTTTACCATTAGAAAATCATTTAGTTATGCAAGACACTGCGTTAATTAACGAGTATAAAATTATCTCGTGGAACCCAAGATAGTAAACAATAGAATATTCACAATCTAGTGGGAAGCATATATAAAAAGATAAAACATTTTGATATTCATTTGTTATATTATAACAAAGTTCTAAAAAGCGTTGGAAAATAAAGTTTATTATATATAAATAACATTTTTAGTTTTAATGAATAGGATGAGTTTAAGATATTTGTAATTATACAAACTTCATAGAAATAATAATTTTGCATACATAATAATAGGTTTCTTTTCGATTTTTTTATTGTAACTCGTATTGTAACCCCTGGGTATGCCTTGTGGAACCCACGGTCCGTGGAACACAGTTTGAAGACCACTGCTTTAGCATATAAAAATTTGTATTTATGGATTGCTTCCGTTTTCCTATTTCCATCTAACTCAGTGAGTGATAATTCACGTCGCACCATAAAGCAACACGAGAGCTACCGACGACGTACCTCGTAATTTTAAACCACGGTCAAGTGACAAGGACGATACCTGAACCGACACCCCACTCTCCTAACTTCTACATCATGTCAAAGAAAGGACTTGAAGCCCCGACAGATTAAACGTGCATTGGCCTTTCAAAACGGTGGGTCTTCAGTGGCATTGGGACTCGAATCTACGTCTCGACAACGCCTGCCAAAAGTTCGTGAACATAACCACTAGGCTACCGTGGCCACATTATCTGATTCAAAGATCCATTAAGCACAGCTATACTCCACGATTTGGAAGATGGACTTTTATTCTCTTCATAAGTGCCACATTTACATGAAAACTTCGTGCTTGATCAGATTGAGCAGCGTGCTTTGTCCTTGTTTCTTGACTATAGTTTTAGAAATAAGTTTCTAGACCACACCACCGAGCACATTTTTCTGTCAACCGACTTACCTAGTTCTAAGTCGATTAATTCACAACTTATCTATTGGCTATTTATTTTTCTAATATTACACAGAAGTAACGTAGGGGCTATAATTTGAATTGTGTAATATTACACACACATATAATGTTTTTATATGTTTTTGAGTTTATATATATCTATACTTAAGGCTGGCGTTAAGGCTGGCTGTCTTCGGCAAAAGTACGAGAGCTTGAACTAAACGCCGAAGCACATTTTCAGAAAGAAAAATACCTCAATTTTCATGGAAATTTGGAATATTATACCTCATGTATTTGTTAACAATATAGTGTTTTTACAAATTTCAAAGTATTCAATGAATACTCTTTTTTTCTTCTTTTGAATACGTGCAGGGATAGCTCATTTAACATTACGGTATAGGAGAAAAAACGCGAAACACACATTTCATACCAGAAAAAATGGGAAGCATGATAAATGCTGCTCTCTAAAGGATAGTGAAGCCAGAATATCATTAATTTTTCATTTCTTTTATATCTGAAAAGATATTCAAGATTAGGTCCTATTCCTTAACATTGACCAAAGACAGCTTTAAACAATGGATCTCCTGTAGTATAGCAGTTTCGGTGATGGACCTTGATGCCCATTGCAATAGATCTCGTGTAGCTACGCAGTGCAACGTTAATAAACAATGAATACGTGATTCAGTAGGAAGTTCTTCACTTTTCCAGGGTGCTGAATTTTTCCGATATCAAATTACAAAGTGCTCGTTTCAGATGAACTACGATGCCTTGGTAATTTTGCACTTAATGAATAATTGGAGGTTTTTTTATTAAAAAGTCGCGCTTCCAAGTAGTACTGGTAACCGAAGTGTCCATGTGGTCCTGGTCGCGAACTCCTGGTCTTCATTTTTGAGTCTTGGAATCGAAACCTAGAGTTACTGAAGACCTGTCATGTAGAGTGAGTGAGTGAATATTAACGTCGCACTGTTTAGCTACACGAGGGCTTTTGGCGACGGTCCGCGTAATTTTGAACCATGGTCAAATGACGCGGACGACACCTGAGTTGGCACCTCCCTCTCCTAACTACCACACCACACCAACGGGAGGACGTTTGAGCTCTCGACAGATTTAACGTGCATCGCTCCCCTACACGGCAGTTCTTTAGTGGTACTGCGATCGAACTCATGACACGCTAGCCATGATCCGATGCCTAGACCACTTGGCTACCGCGGCCACCCTGTCATGTAGAAGCGCTGATGAATGTTAAATCTAGCAAGGCTCAAAGTCCTCCCGCAAACGGAGTGTGGAAGTTTGAAGAAGTGCCAGGTCCGTCACCAATAGCCATCGTGTTGCGTAAATTGAAATAAAATCAAATTGAAATAACTTTAGAACTATTGGTGACGAACTTCGTAATTCTGAACCGTGGACAACTAATGGGGGCGACATTTGAATTGATACTCTACTCTAAACTATGGGTATTTTAAGTCTCAACAAATTTAATGAGCATCAACTCATCTATATGGTAAATCTTCGGTGAGACCACACGGGGTTTTGAATCTCTGAAATGTTGTTAAATTTAAAGTACAACAGCTTGCATATTGCTGTGCCCAAAACGTAAATAAACCTTAAGCTATCAAGGTACCCTTCTACCCAATTGGTAGCGCTTAAATAATAGTATTAATCCTTAACATTAATAACTTTTACTAAAAAAATTTTTATTCCGTAAATCTTTTTAATAGTAAAGCGAATAAAAGACTTGTAATACTGTTTCTTTGATGTTTTTATACAAATAAATATCTTTCTTCAAAAATAATTAACACTTAGACATAATATTGAACGAAGAAAAGTATACTATTATGTTAAAAAGTAGCAGGGGTTAAAGGAAAATGAAGCAACAGTTAATATCTTCATTATTTTTTGTTTCTTGTTTTTATAATGACATGTTCCTCAGTAACATTCAACAAAATTAATCACAGAATTTTTAGCGAGGAATCACGCAATTTAGTAATGTGAAGCAGTTTACCAGTTCACACCACTGAACAAATATAATTACTGAAGTTTCACACCTAGTCATTGTAATAAAATGAAAATTTATCTAAACAAATGACTTTTCTACTATTCCTTAAATAACAAGGTTGTAAAAATTTCGTTGTTTGAAAAAAATTATTTCTTTAAAAAAATAAAAACAACCAAACTGATATAAATCATACTTTGATTTAAGTCTAACTATCACAAGGTCAGACTTGAGCAATTAAAGAAGTTACTATAAATGCTTCACTCCCCCCAGAATCTTAAATAGGAATTATTCCAAACCGGAAAATGAGTAGATGTAATAAAAGGACACCCAAATACTTATATATAATTAAACATGTTTTTGAGTATATATTATATATATATATATATATAGCCTTGATTTAACATTTACAAATCATTATGCATTGAAAACACAATGAGGGTACAGAATTTATTCCCATCAGAATAATAAGGGATTTTTTTATTATGTATAATTCAAGACTATCTAGTAGCTGAAATTAAAACATTTGTGCGTAATAATTTGATTGCTTCTCGTTTATTCTCCTCATGCACATTGGCGAATTCATATAATTTCTTAAATACATAAAGTCGTATTTTAACCGAGACAACACAATTGTGTTTGTAAGAAACTTAAAGGAGTGGGGAGCAAGACCATAACCGTCTAAAACACAATATAATTCAAGAATTTTGGGTATGAGAGGCAAAAAAAAAAAAGAGTTAAATCTTCATAATTTATAATCCTTTTGAACATATCTGTGTATAAATCTAGCCGATTTCAACTAAATAATAGTCATTCCAGTAGCGCACACACAAGTCGGGAGTCGGGGTACGGAACACCCCTCCCCCCCAAGGTCCTTGATTTTTTTTCGATCGTAAAATTTAATAAAGTATTTGTTATTCATAATTAATTTTATTATTTAATGTTAATTATTTATTCAATAATTAATTTTTCACGGTTTTTTGTTCCCGAAAATTGACAAAATCAAAAGGATATGTTGGGCGGCGTATTGGAACA
>BMAO01001703.1:0-146678 GCA_019973975.1 Trichonephila clavata | reverse complement strand
TCAATAAAGAAATTATCTAAGTTTTTTCACAATGCTTTATTGTACGATTTCAGTGGGCGTGCCTTAAGTTGAGTGTAAAACATCGAATCTATACGATATATATAGCAGTGGCGTAACATACACCCCCGAGTTGCGGAGGGGGCCCAAAGCTTGACTGACACTAACTAAATATTTGGACTTGGGACCCAAAACCTGAAGTTGCAGATGAAGGAAGCCTTATATTCTCCGTTACGCCACTGATTTTTAGCCATGTTTATGAAGTATTACAGAGTCAACAATTTGAATGGCCACTGTAGTTTGACTTTTCATTTCATCATTGTCACTAATTTAAGATTGGTAAACAATGTTTTTCACGTATCTTTACAAGAGGTTCAAAAGTGCTATACCTAGAGATGTAGGTGGTCATGTTTTTGAACTTCTTTCCATCCATCGTCCGGATATATAACTTTTCCCCCCTTCCAAACTCTAATGTAATGGTATCTCATTTATATTCTGTACATGTGTTGCAGATTTAAATTCGATAAACCATGCTACAACTTTCGTTTTTTCTTGCGGTGAATCCATTTTGAAGCAAGGAGAATGCTTAAAAACGCGTCTTTACTCTATCTAATTTGCATTTCTATTAACAAAAACTTTAATCTCTTCTTTTCAAGTGAAACAAACTGTAAGTGAAAATATTTGTTTTTGTATTTTTAATTAATTCTTGATGGTGTAATCATACTTTGGACACTATATTTTAATATTGATTCTTCATTTCTTATTCTCTGAATACATTTTAAGAGAAAAACCTTTCGAGGAGTTCATTGATATATAATTAAATATTAAACATTCACTATTTAATTAATATCGTATATATCACGTTGTGAACTCAATATATATATAACATATAATTAACTGTTCTTAATCCATAACATAACAACGATCGTAACCAAGATACAAAACCTAACATTCATTTGTAAAAGTATATTTATATATATTAAAGGGAAAAGATTCGTTTTCATTCAAATATGTCAATTATGCTTCTGATAAGATTAATTACTACTCTATACCCTTAGGATTACCTTTCAAAGTACAGAGGACATATACTCGCGACGGAAAAATTCTTTAATTAGAAGAAAAACAGTTTTTAATCTTTTTGGTACGACAATAAGTCGACAAGTAACAATTAATGAGACTTGTTTCTCCAAACAAAAAGATAAGAATTGTAACTTTAAAAAGCAAGAGACAATATATATACTGATTAAATTCTTTCATCAATTCGATGTCACGTACAAACAGTTCCATCGAAATGGAACGGGAATTCTCTGTTGAACAACTGATTCTATGACTAACTAGACTAATTGCACATGTCCACAGAGTTGCAACCCTGTGAAATAGAATAACGCGAGTTTGTAACAGGAGACACAGGATTTCGACGCTTCTACTGTTTAATTCTATGAGCTGTCACCACCTTATTTTCTAAGGAATAACCCCTAAGCTATATATATTACTTAATCCATTATTATTAAGCAACAATGAAGTACTGATCCTGTCTTTTATGGTTAAACAGTGGAGTCATCCCCTGAGGTGCATTAGGTACTGATTCTAAACTAAACGTAAGGGTATATCATTGATCAGAGAGGGGCTGTGTATCGCTTAGTAAAGCTTTAATTCGGAAGGAGCTGAGATATATCAAAATGTGTGAAAGTTTGTAAGAGATTGCTGGTAATTTTCCAAATGGAATGGATGGTTTTCACTTCGCCCCATTGCATTTATGTCTACTACTCGTGGAAAGTTAAAATTATCGCCATTAATTTTTATTACGGAGTTGGATCGCTCGGATGGATAATACCAAAACAGGATACAGAGTATAAGCAGACGAGGGAACTAGTTATTAAAAGCGAGATATTTTTTTCCCTTCTTTTCTTTCCTGTGTCGAGATAGTTCTCTCGAGACTGATAAAATGGATATGATTTTTATTTGATGACTTTTCATTGCATCCTTTAAAAAGGGAAATGATGTATGAGGATGGAATACACGTAAGAACGATTTTTTTTAATTCAATAGTCAAGCACCAAAGTTGGGTTTAAATTTAGTTGTTAAGAATACTGAATTTTTCAGTGAATATATTAGTAAAGTAAGATTTATAATATATAATAAACAAGATAAGATTTTTTAAAAAACCATGCATTATTTAAATTTTTCATGACTTTTCTTTTGCTTTTTAAAAATTGAATTGATGTATGAAGATAAAAAAAGAGATAGCGATTTTTAATTAAAATCCGAGCATAAAAATTTTAATTAAAATTTATCATTAAGAATACTGTATTTTAGAATAATTTAATAATTAAAATTTTATTATAATAAACAAAATATAATATAATTTCAAATAATAAAGGATAATATAATTTCATCTTGAGCTTCTCAGATTGGATTAAGAAAATACCCTATTGAAATTTATATTTAAGTTAAGTATCTTAGGTTTTAATACACTTAAAAATATTTTTTGAACTTTTTGCCCTTGAATAGTAGTAACGAAATAGTTCAAATATAAATTCTTCAAAAATCCATTAAGAATATTCAAAGTAGTATTATTGAGCTTATAAATTTATGGTTTTCTTAAATAACTATAATAAAATTAAAAAATATTCGCTAAATTGAAATAATTAATTTATGCTTTGTAATAGGTTTAGTTAGCTACGTTCTGTAATGATTTTTTAACAGTTTAAAAATTGCTGGAGATAAATCGTGTTAAAAATCTAAAAAAGTTATTTCGAATTTATAATGTGTACGAACGATCTTGCGGATAATTATTATCTACATTTCTACATCTGTAAAAATCCTACTTGAGCTCTAAATCTTTTTTCCTCCAAACTCCTTTATTGTATATTCATATTTGCAGAAATCACTTTTATAAGGATTTTCTAATTTTTAAATTATTTTGAATCATGTTATTTTTAGAGAAGAATACTTTTTTTCCAAAACCTATTGAGACCTATCTCTTTCATTGAAATTCAGGTATATCTTTAACAATGACAAAACATTTTAGATTTGAAAAAAGCTCAATTCAAATCTTTACAACATTCAATGATTTTTAAGTTTCAGATATATATAATTTTAGCTGAAAAATAGCATTAATAGAAAATTACCATGATATTCGTTTATCGATATATACCTAGTTGTGCTCTAAGTTTTGATACAGAAATTCGAGATCATCTGCTGTGAATAAAACACAGCAGAACTTTTTAAACTTCTTCGCCAAAGAATATTGGTAATTTTTTTCTCAAAAAACCGTGGTCGCTCACGCATATTGTTCTCAGTAACATTTTGAACAGAAGCGTGCAGCAGATATTTTCCTGTATCAAGAAAAATAAGAATGCCTCAAGGATTTTAAAGGCTATTAATCACTGAATCATCAATAAGATTTTCAAAGACCAACAGCATTACAGATTATACAAGAAGTGGTCGGCTGCGTTAGGTAAGAACACTAGCTTTCATCCAAGTAGAAGTAAGAACTTGTCAAAATCTTTGTCGAAAGAAAACTCTTTTGGCAAACAGCTGAAGGTGTAATGAAAACCAATAAGTTGCATAAAAAAATGAAGACATTAGACCCAGAAGTTATCGAAAAATAACTTGCCATTTTCTTTTAAAGGAATTAAAGAGCCATGGGTACCTGAAAGAAAAAGCATTGTTGCTGTGGTACCCTCATAATGGCCACAGACGAATTCTGTTAATCTTCGGAAAAATTGTGTACACTGAAGAATGTTTCAATCACTAGAATGATAAGGCATATGCAAAGATTGCCTAAGAAGCTAAAGAGAAGAACAAATACTTACTGAGAGCTCATTGGCCGGCTTCCATAATGGGTTGATGGTGTGTTAGCTATGAAGACGTTTGAGAGATTCATTTTTGTGAGTAACGAGTGAAAACTACGATGAATGTTATCAAAACACGATCATAGAACCTAGAGTGCATCTGAACCTATATCTGTTAATTGGAAAAGACTGA
The DNA here is from genome assembly GCA_019973975.1 of Trichonephila clavata. Taxonomy (NCBI): domain Eukaryota; kingdom Metazoa; phylum Arthropoda; class Arachnida; order Araneae; family Nephilidae; genus Trichonephila; species Trichonephila clavata. The sequence goes on along the minus strand of BMAO01001703.1, from coordinate 142,691 downwards.
ACTTTACAACAGAACTCTGCTCTTCTGAGGTGAAGAAGATTTAGTAGTGGTTGAAAAAGGATGAACCGGTCTTAATAAAACGTGAAGATTGGACTTCTAACAGACCGGATTTAAATGCACTCGACTATAAATTATGGTTAGTATTGGAGGAAAAGGTGTGACTAAAATGACACCCCAATTATAACAGTTAAAATATGCTGAAGGAAAGCAGTGATGAATAGCCCCATGAAGGTAATGCGTATCTCGATGAATGATTGGCCAAAAAGACTTAAGGTCTGTGTGAAGTTAAAAGGTGGTCATTTTGAATAAAATGTACCATGTGTTGAATTTAAAGGTAAAATAAATCTTTTAAGTAAGTTTATAGGTTTAAATTTCATTATAAAAGATTTTTTTTTAAATTTCTTTATAATTGCATCAGAACTTATGACACGGTTCGGTAATAAAATTCTTCAAACAATTATTTAAAAATTTATACTGTAAATAACACGCTAAAAATATTAAATTTTTTGGCAGCTTTTTGGTTTATCCAAGTATTATTCCCGAAATTTAATTGATTTGAAAAATTAATGTATCTGTAAATAACTTTACTTTAAACAATATTAAAATTTACCTTCTTTATTTTGTTTAAAAATAAACACGTCTTATAAATCTTGAAAAAATAATTTTTACCTTCTTTTTTTTCTCCCATCGTATTGCAAAAAATACTATCAGGGTTCACTATGCATCACTACTTACTATAATTATTTATACTGCCAAAGTTTTCTTACATCAACAATAATATAAAAATTATTTAAACATACATTCTGGAATAGAATGGGGCGATATGTTCATACTAGGGCCGTAAAAATATATTGCGAATTAAATTTAACCTTAAAACAGAAACTTTCTAAAATTTTGCACTGTATTTCCTTTGGAAATAAAACAATTCGACGTTTCTAATGCTCATGGATAACTTTTTATTCTTGGGATCTTCTTGAGTACCAAAATTTCTCTTTGACTATCACGGAATACTCGAAGTATGACGAATAACTTCAGTTAACATATATATATATATAATTAAAATAATGAATCTATATGATACCTTAAGTACAAAATGAGAACATATTTTTCCCTGTTGTTAAAAATTTAAGTCTATTTAAATTTGATGGAATGCCGTAATTACTTTTGCTTACCTAATACAGATTTAGAATAGCATATAGATCTTAAATAAACCACAAGAGCATCAATATTTTACCAATTTCAGTTCCCAAACATATCTTGTTATTGCATTCATATCACCACTGTTGTCATCAACGCGTGATATTAAATTTAATCCTTAAATAAGCATAACTGAAATTTCCGCCAATCCTCCGCAGCCATCGTAATGAATTTTGTCTACGAGCATAACAATTCCATTTCAGGTAGAGCGCTCGGCAAATTCTTCCTTCACTCAGCCACGACATCTTAAATTCCCTTTGACTGACACGGCGTGGTTTAAATCCACCGAATTCACAAGGGTATAACCGTTCCCGTTGTTAGATTAACAATTCAAACTATTTCAAAATCCAGAGATAATGTATAAAGTTTCAGATTTCATTAACTCCTTTCTAAATTGAGCCGTTCTCCTGTAGTTTGTTGAAGAGAAACGACCGTTTTCAAAAGCAACTGAATGCCAAATTGATGCAGAGAAGACTAGTACGTCAAATGCATTTACTATCTCTGATTAACGACTGCAAATCTTGGGTCGTCCTTTTGCAAGTACAGACATGAATGTTTGATCTTTAAATCAGAAAACTTATATTCATGAAGTATTTTAATTGGAGACTGCTAAGATAACGACCTTCAAAATACACCCAGCTGTGTTTAATTGAGTTGCTGTAATTGCTCAGACGTGAAACATATTCGCCTTGCATTTGAAGTTTATTTTAATTATGCTGTTGTGTGAGACCCCTCGTAGCAATGAAATAGAGAAAGAGAAGCTTAAATTGTAATATTAAGCAAAGTACTAATTAAAATGTATATGGATAGGGAAATTCCCGACAAATATATCGGATAATTTAAATTAATTAAAAATACTTCACTCATTATTGCCCGTCGTTGAAATATTTATAGCTTTTGTTAGACGTGAAAAGACGTTTTGATTTACATATATGAGCAGTTCTGTGATCCATATATAGGAATTAAAAATTAATTATGAAGTGATTTAAAATAACGATTACTTTATTCAGTATAATGTAATATGTTCATATTAGAAAGCTTACAGATATTATTTCGATTCACGTAGCACTGTAAACTGTATACAATTTTAGACATAATTTAAACACATCAGTATAAATAATTTTTTTTAAAAAAAAATCTGATTGAATTAATTACAAAATTATTATTTATATTCTCACTAAAATCAACATTTTATTTTTATTTGAATAAAATAATCACATTGAAAATAAAACTTGAGAGAGAAGAGAAGTAAGAGAGGAAGGGGAGAGAGAGGGAGGAAGAGGAGAGTGAAAGGGAGGAAGAGAGGGAGACATTTACTTATTTTAAGTATACTAAATAATTTTCGTAGGATGTATATATGTAAGCGTTTTCTTCCTTTCTTTTTCTTTTTTAAGTCTCCTTACTCAGAGTGTATGATCATTATTCTTTCCGGTAACTTTTGTGTTTAGTCCCTAACTTTCGAAGCTTAAATAATAATTCTGTAAGTAATTAAAGAATTAGATATTTAATAATTGCTTGATGGCAAAATTATCATATTCTAGTAATTTAAACTTGGTGTTTTTTTTCCATTGAATATGATGATAATAGTATTGGTATTTAATTTTAAGAATTCGCTTACGTAAAGAAATATATTAACTTTATTAGTGAAAAAATTCCCGTTATATTATATGCAAAACTATGTTATCTATTACTATAATGAGTATGAAACTACTTTAAAAGATTTTCACAAGCATATTCAAGTTAAAAAGCTAAGATTATTTTTATACAAACATTAAAGTGAATCGTGCTTAGAGGTAGTTTTAAAACACGAAATTGTCATTGCTTTTACTTTTCCTATCTTTAGCTCTCAATTGATTTATCTATTTTAAATACATATACATAGACTATTAGCACAGGCGTTAAAAAAATTATAACTGTTTCTAATTTTAAGGGAATAATTTTAAAATACAATATATATATATATACGATTTCATACACATGATGCACGGCATAGTCTCAGTAAATCAACAAATTATGTCAAGGTTGCTGAAGTATTATAAAAAATTGGGGAGTATCGTAGATAAAAATATTTTCCTACATGATCCTTAGATTGTTTCTTTTTTTTTTAAACTTACAATTCCATTACATTTTAATAGTAGTTATATTATATAATATAATTTATAATTGCGTAAGACAAAACTTCATATTCTTTTTAGCCTAAAACAAACAAAAAATATCTTACTGTATAAGAATAAAACTCTTTGCATAAATAATTAAAATATTCCAACGTATAATGTAATTAAAGTTTTTTTTAAATTTAATTTCAATAAATATTTAACAATAAAATATGTTTCAAAAAGATTCATGGGATAGAAATATTTCTTGTATCAAAAATATGGAAGATAATTTTCATTATAGTTATGAAAATTCAATGGAAACTTATATATATATATATATTCAGCTTTTCTTTTCAGCATCATTAATTTTTTGAATTTCTCCTCTTTAATATTTTTACCATTTGAAAAAAAAAATTATCTTCCAACTTTTTTTTTATAACTTAACAACAAAGCTGGAAAAAAGAATCATTTTAAAATACATTTTACAAACGTTTATTCACAACCTCAAACTCGGCAAAGCCATTTAACTTACGTTCCTTCCAAAAGCATTAACAATAAACACATTTGAATTTTCGTAAGGGGAATTTAGAGTTGGTTTTTATTACGCTATTATAGCAGAATACGATGCTGAAATGTAGATTATCCACTTACAATTTCACTTTTATTTTTTCATTTTCGCCATCGTCCAGTGTGCTTTTTTTATTTTGCTATCATAATATGGGAAAGAAACGACTTCGCAACAGATGGTCATTGGATGTAGCTTGAATATTTTTGTTTACTTCTGACCAACTAGTCGTGAGATCTTGGTAAAGATCACATTTTCTACCCCGTTGAGCGCTAAGTCTCTACAAGCGTAACAGCTGCAAATTCCTATATATCACTCTACAGCTGGGAATTGGGGGAGGGGCGAAACGCAGATCAAATTGCGTTTTCTACCCTTCCCCGTTATGTATGCGACATCCAATCTGTTACTAGTCCGTAAGTAATTATATTTCCTTTTAGTTGAGACCATGCTTTGTCTTAAAACGAAATTAGACACTTATTATTTTTTTTCTTTAGTGTCTGTCTTTCAAAAAGGAGTTTGACCTTTTATTTATTAGTATTTATGTATATGTGTGTGCCGAGATGGCAGATACCGGTGATATCGATTTTCTCAGTCTTTTTTTTTATTGTTGCTATTGTTACGAATGTTAAGGCACCTAGGATTTTTAAATTGAATCCAGAATGTTGCCAGTCAAATATTCCTTATTCCATTCCCTTTTACAAATAATGGAATTTTTCGCGAGGGAATAATTTCCTTTTTTCAGGTTATTTTATCTGCGTCTAGAACTAATGTTCTTTAATTTTTAAAAGAAATAAGGATTTGCTATCTGTTGTAAATGATATCGATCTTATATACAAATATATATACGTATATTTACTTGGGGTTTAAAATTTTAACTGAGCAAAATAATATATAAATAAATAAATTTTAAGAAAATATAAATAAGTTTTAATTTTTTTAAAATTTAGAAAAAAAATAAAAATAGGTTACTTATAAAAATGGAATATTAAATTAACGTTATGGTTTTCTGCATTAAATGTGGATTAATAAATTTATACCTAAAAATGTGTTTGCAACTAACATATTTACACATGAACTTCTTGGGTTGTTCTTTTCAGGCTACAAAAATAATTTAGCGAAACCTTTTTTTGTCGTAGGAAATGTTAGTTTTTTTCAATGTAATTTTTTTATACATAGCAATATTTTCATTTATAAGCATTAGTAACGACATTTAAAAAAAGTATTTTTGCACACTTATATAAAAAATGATCACATTGAATGTATTCTCTTTTAATCTCTAATAAATCTTAATTTAAAATGTTCTTTCTCGAATGGATGGACAAATAAAAAATTCTAAACTGTCCAAATGGGTTGGTCATTCATTAATGCCAATCAATAATGGAGAGATATTTAATATTACTATTATTATTATATCTTACATTTTCAATACGATCGTAAAGGAGAAAATTTTTTATCTTAAGCTTAAAAAAGTTAAAAACACTACTGATATAATGTGAAAATTCAATATTACAAAACAGCTTGTAGCACGAATTATATCCCTTTTTTATGAACATTAAAATTGCTCTCTCTCTCTCAGTGATTTATTTCAGATCTATTCCACAGATTCACTGTTTCTAATTCTTACCTTCTGCGTGCTCCTTCTATATGTTACCTTCTTATCTTTGTGAATAAAGCGAGAATATATATCATTAATTTTATGAAATATACATAATGCATATATATACAGAAAGAGAGAGAGAAAGAATTTTGTGGAAAAATATGAAGGTAGATTTTTTTCCCTCGAAATTTTAAGACTGAAAATATTTACGATTGTTAAGTATCACCATTTAACTGGAAAAAAATACTTTTCGACAATCAACAGACAAGAACTGTTGTATATTCTTATGAATGTTTTGTAAATTTCTGAAAATAGGTATATTTCGGATGAATGATGTGAGGTTCCATAACTATCATCAGCATGATGTAAAACAGAGAAAAAAATATTTCCACTATAGACAGGAAAGATATATACTAGTATGTAATTTAAGTTTATGATTATGTTTTTTTATTTCATAATTGGAGTAATAATGCTTCTGAAGTATTTTAAATAGTGACTAAAATAAAAAAAAAACTCGAATTATTAGAATTTCAAAAATCAATAATTAAATGGGTTAAATAAGTCATGTAATTAATTTTAATGCTGAAAGTTGCCCAACGGTGGTTTTTAAATTATATTTGTTCTACAAAATAAATTAAGGCATTTCCTAGTTTTAACACTGTTCGATTCGAACTTTGATTAACTGTTTCATTTGGAAATACTTCAACAAATAACTTTTTACATATGAAATATTTAAAATACATTGTGTGTGTTAAATAATACATGAATACACTTATATTTTAATTTTTAAAAAATTTCTTTTCCCTACTCTTTGTTTTAGATACAGGAAGAGTGAAATGAAGACAAAAGTTACAATGATACATGACAATAACTTATAGTTAAATCTGAGAAGTTTTATCTCGACACTAACCTTAAATTGCAAATTCTGTTATAGTAACCCTCGTATAACTTTTAAGAGCGACGTTAATAATCAATCAATGAACCGACACTAGCTATACTTCTAAAAAAGTTTTTTTCCCTATAACATTCTTTAATTCTAACTTTTTTAATTTAAGGCGTGTGAAGGATATTTTCAAAAGGAATTTGATTCGAAACTTTATTTCATGAACCTAGATTCTTTTCAATATCTAATTTATTTCATTTTCCTCCCTTTCATATAATTCAGATTCCCGTAAATTTATCTAAAAGAAATTGAATTTAGCTTTCAATAAATATTTGTATCATTTTAAATAGGTTTTTTTGTCGAAAAAGAACTAGCACGTTTTCCCCTACCTTTAATTTTCGCTTATATTAGCATAAGATTTCAGATTTTCTGAAAAGCGGAATTTTGTAGTGGAAACTTATCTGAGTTAGATAAAATCCCTTTTAAATAATTATTACTTACGGTATCCGACTACGTTCGGAACCATGGTTTTGGAAAAGCGTAAAAATGAATAATTTTTTTCTTTTACATTTAGCGTCCCCTTTTTTCCCTTAAGAATATGAAAAAGTAAAAATATATATTTTTCAAAAGAATATTTTTTTTTGCAAAAAAAAATGAAGAAAGAATGACATCGTTTGAAAACATTCTCTCTTTATGAAAAATGTTTCTATACAAAAATGTTTCGCTATTTTGTAGCTAAGAATTCTCTACAGAACCTGAAGTAGGTTCTTAAAAAATCACATTAATTTCAGTTGCTATCCATTGAAATAATAAGTGGCCTTTTTTAAAAAAAATTATTTACTGTGATGTTTTAAAATATAAATATATAAATCCACTTCTAAATTACAAACTTCAAAAATCTTAGTTCAGGCTCTATACAGAAAGCTTACGTATATATTTAAAAAAATTATTGTTATAGAAGCCTTTTTTCAAAAAAGGAGATTTTTTTTTAAAAAAAATACGTCCCACTTTCCTCATTTTTTTCCAAAAATATTCCATTTAAATATTTTTTGCTGCAATAATATTCCTTAAATAATTATATATATATATATATATTCCAATTCAGGTGACAGCAAATATATTTTTAAAAAAAGAACAATATTCATTTACACACTTTTTTAAATATCAAGGATCCGAACGTAATCGGATCGCTCAAAGCGTATGGTAAAAATTAGCTTTATTATAATTGGTTCGCAATTACATAAAGAAACTTAAATATTACTATAATTAATGAAAAAGAAAAGTCAGTTAAAATTTTTCGGCAAGAAAATCATAAAAATAAAAAAACAATACAGCAATTTAAAAACAAAAAGAAAACATTTTGTAAAAATCTAAAAACAGTTACATTAAAAATAAACTTTAAGCAAAACATCCATTTTTAATTTCAAGCTATTTTTTTTAATCATCTTGTTTCCCTATTTTACAGACAGAGAAAATTTTTAAAAAAGTGTATATTAAAATTTTATTTAGAATCACTTATCTAAAACAAATTTAGCAAAGGCATTTACATCCAAAAATGTTTCTAGTTTCTGAGAAACTATCAACTGCGTAGGTATATTTAAAAGAAAACATATATGTAATACATAACGATCCATAAAATCGTGTCTGAAAACTCTATCAATCTGTAATCAGTTTGAGCAGATTCAGTGATGTATGTAATCAGGGAAACTCGGTGTTTACCAATAAATTTGCTGATTGAGAGGAAGAACTCAGATGTTTGAGCACTTTGAGTCAAGTTACAAACCTCGTGCCCAACGATATCAAATGATCATTAGGAGTACCTACACTGGAATCAATTTAGCTGGTTTCCTGTAACATGTAGAGAACATATTGTCCTCGTCGTGCGAGGATATTCAGCAATGTATTCACCTCGAAAAGGGGGAATGATTACAATGTCATCTTAAGGACCAATGTTCGTGCAAAACAACTTGTTTATTTTGCGTGATGAAGCAAAACAGGAGTCACACCCTTTCGGCTGCTCTATCCGAAGGGAAGGGAGAATGGGGTGATTTCTTAAGGGGGGGGGGTGAAATTATGACAGAGTTTATGGAACAGTTTCCGAAAGTAATTTTGTTGCTCGTCTTGATAATTCATTATGGGATTAGTTGATTTATAAAAACTCTAATGCTCCCCATGAATGGTAACTAAACTATACTGGTATACTATTCATGTTGTTGAGCAATTCAGTTAAATTTATAATGTATAAATAAATAGGGTATAATGTTAGCTATAATAACGGATTAGTTATTCATGAAACACAAAAACATGAATTTTTGAATTAAATAACGTTTTAATTCGGAAAACTAAGTTGCGCATTTATTTTCTAAATTTAAATTTTTCCAAATATATTTAAATAAATGTTTAGACATTAAAAAAATGCCCCAAAATGATGAAGATAATTGCCTTAAAATAAATTTTTTTATTTTTAAGATCAGAATTGCTTCAGAAATTTCTTGGAGTTTTTAATGTCAGTTGAATTACATCTGTATCAAAATTTAGTGGCCATCACCTTTTTGAGAATTACCGATTTCTAATATGTTTGTATCTAAAGGATTTTAAGTTAAAAAAATACATAAAAATATTTTGAGTATTCGTTTTGGGGCTCTAATATTTTGAAAGATCCTTTATCATGAAAGATACTCAAGAAATGTAGATTGCAGTGAGGAATGGCGTCACATATTTGAGAAAACTTTAACAGATAATGTTCAAGAAGGTGTTTTCCAATTATAATCTAAATCATCATTTTTAAGAATCAAAATTAATATTATCTAATGTGTGAAGCATTAACTATATTATTCAATTTATTTTCGCTTTTTAGACAGTTCAAGTCGCTTCAACACTGTTACTACATATAAAAACACACACAATAGAATTCTTACACACATACGTGTTTTAAAAATAATCAAAAAATTTCCTCTGGTTTATTTATAAAAGTGTACTGTATTTTATAAGTTTGAATTATTTTCAGTCTGTTCCTTCTTATTATAATGATAAATGTTGCTTTGATGGGAAAAAATGTAAAGTTTCATCCTTACATAGCAGAAGTGTTCTGGATAAAACTGTACATTAATTGATAAACAAGTAATATAAGTATTTTTTTTAGATAATTGGTTGGTAAATTGGCGAGAATAAAATAATCAAGAATTCATACATAACTTTCGGTCCTATTATGTGCGACACAGTGTAACAAAATTAAGGAAAGTTCCAAAAGTCAAATAAACCAGGTATATCGATATTTTTTTGGCCAAAATTTGGCATAAATAGGATGTTATTAAAAGAAATACCCGAAGAATTGCCGGAAATCACGTACCCTGTGCCCTAAATACCGTACGGAGTTTTTGATAGAATTGTGAGCGTGCCAGAAACAGAAGACATCATTAAGCGACCTTTTTTCACTCGCTTAAATGATGGCAAATTCAGTGATAGCTATCATTCCGTGTACGATAAGCTTACGCGTCGTTCACTGGCAGTCATTAACTTTCTAATCCCCAGACACTCAGGGAAATTTTGGATTTTTCTCGAATATGAACTTCGCGAATCTTGTAGCTAATCACGCTTCCAAAACGTCATGGATTATACTCATAATGAGCATTAAGGTAGGGTAGTTAAAGATTAAGAAAAGGAAGACTGTTAAAAAATTGGCTCTTATCCCGATAATCTTTTTCTCCCTCCTTGTATCCTTCGTAAGGTCAAAGCAAAATATATTTTATCTTGATAATCACCTGAGAAAAACTATTACCTTATCAGCTTCTTTGATTGCCCCAGACAGCGTATCGTCTCTGATAGGATGGCGAGATTCGAACTGTTTCGATATGTGTTGCTAATTGCAGTTATCGTATTTTCTGGAGTGGCAAGATGAAGCTTTATATTGCATAATCTGTTTGAATGATAGCATTATGAGGCAAACAATTTTGATCAAATTAATTAATATATCTCATTAAGAATAAGATAAGGCAATTATTTTTCTCTCTCTATACGCATGTGTGACGTTCTTGTATATTCCGTAACAATTGAAACAAAACCCAAATGGAGCATTAAAGGCTATTTAAAATATTACAGAGCTGGCAGTAAAAAAAAATACTGCACTAACCTGGAAGAACTTCTTAACTAAAACTAATTAGAAGAACAAACTCATATTAACCACAGTAACTTTCTGCTTGACTGGTTACACTAATATTCTTCTAGCTTTATCGACTTGTTTCACTGTTGTAACATTTTTTTTTTCTGGAAAAGTCTTTCGGAAAGGAATTTGTCGCTTGTCTTTATGTTTTTCTCTTGTGATAATTCAAGGCTGTTTGTTTTACGATGGCAATGATCTGAAAGAGAAGCCTCGACGTATATCATTTTAATATTTTGTCTTTATTTAACAGAGCATTTATCTTCCATATGAGTTTGATTGTTTTCCTTGCACAAAAATTCATCCCTTCTATTTTATCTAAAATTCTTAAATTCGACAAAAGTGGTGAAAGAGTTAAAAGAAAGGTTACTTTATTTTAGAGTGTATACATATATATATATATATATACATAGAGAGAGATAGATATATAAATAGATCAATATATATAGATAGCAGGGGAGCTTAATACAGTATTCTTAAGCACTTAAATGTGAAAAATATATGCTTAAAACAATCAAAAACCAAACTAAGATTCGGAAAAAAGTACAGTCTTAACTGACTTAAAAATTGATAATCTGAATGTTTATAATCAAAGAAAAAGTATTACTCAAGCAATAGTTCACCTTCTTTTCTTTAAATTCTTACGATCTAATTTTAAATTCCGTATATCCATGCACTTTCTTACGATCATTTACTCTAGTGAAGGCATCGTCACCAATAAAAATTCAATTTCTTTGGATTGAAAGAAGATAACTGATTAAAGATGCGATTATGTTCCAAAATATTTTAGTTTGAATGAATTTTTCATTAATTCTAAAATCTTCCAAAGTAGTGAAGTTGGAAAAGGCAAGATGAATCACCATACACAAACTAAATTACTATGAAACACACAAACGCTTTAAATTATAATCTTGCTTATTTTTGTTCCTCAATAATTTTGCATTTGATTCTTTAACCTATTGAACTTTAATTTCGTGCTTTTTTAACTTTTAACTCTTTCAGGCTTTTTAATCTTTCAGCATATTAAAATATAAAAACATTTCACTTTCAACGTAATATCGCTTGTATTTTGGTGTAGGATAGTAGCGAATTAGATCTTACAAAAACAACAATGAAATAGAAAATCATAAAAAATAAATTTGTTTACAATCTGAAACAATAGATCTATACAGGGCCCCTTCGTCTCTTGACCGAAGTTTTAAATTACAAAGTTCATCGTTGATATCCTTCATGTTGTTTCAGAGTGCGACGCTTATTAAAAACTCAATTACTGAATCAATATTTCAGTTATTTCCAAATAAGAGATTTCATTAAATTCTCTTCTTTATGCGGTAACCGAGGGATCATGGTCGTAAGCTCCTGACCCAAGTTGTCAAATCGTGAGTATGAGAGAATCCTGGTACCACTGAAGAGGTGGTGATGCCCTTTAAGTCTGTAGTGACTTATATAGCGTGGTGTTTAGTGAGCAATTGAGAGCCACATTAATATGGCATTAGAAAGCTGCACGAGGGCTAATGTCTATGTACTTCGTAATTTTGAACCATGGTCAAGTGTCGAGGACAACATCGAACCAACATACACCACACGAACTGGAGGACGTTTCAGCCTTGGCAGATTTAACGTGCAACAGCTTCCTGTACACAACGGGTCTTATTTGGCACCAGACTCGACGTCATGACATGCCAGCCACGAGACGGTTACTTTGACCACCAGGCTACAGTGGCTACAGCATGGTGTGGAAACTCGGAAGATGTGGTACTAGCTCATGTGTCGTACACGTCATTTAACTGATGTTTAAAATTTCAAGATCTGTTGCTTTGTATCACGACGTCAAGAAAAAAAAAACAAATATGTTCCTCGTATATAATTATGTACATATGTGTCGAAAATAATAAAAACACCGCACAGGACTTACCAAGTGCTTATAAAGATCAATGATGTCAGAAGGATTTATGATGGTGCAAATAAAGCTGTATTGATATTTTCGACAATTGTGATTCTGTCCGCGTATCGCAAAGCCCAGAACATATCCTGTAATCTAGCACACGCAACTTGCGACATAAGAATATTAACGGAATGTTCCCCAACGCCACTGTTCACACTCAAGGTATCCGCTCCAACTTTTATCTCAGTAATTATGACAATTGTTCCGATGATTGCGCGCTTAATAAACGTCGAGTACTCCTCACGAAAGAATTAATTTCCATTTGCTTTCAGCGTGTAGATTAAGTTGCTCGATGCGTGCACTGTCGTTGGAGCTGAATTCGTTCCTTGATAGAATCGTGAATTCTTCTCAAAGAATCTTCCAGATGTTAGTTATGTGGGCTGAGAATAATTAAATGCTGTATCTAACACTCGAATTTTTGAAACGGAAAGCAGGTTATTAAAATGCGAATCGACAGCCCGGAAGACACGTTATTTGTCAAACAGTTCCGAAACTATTGGTTTATTTTCTCTTCGAAAATTCCTATGTTTTATTTAATGAAGATGAGCAATGATATAAAAGGTACTGATATATAAACAACAGTTTTACAAATTTAATTAGACACATTTCAAAGCAGGTTACGTGTTTTGCGTTCCAAGTTAGAAAACTGCGTATCGATTCAGAATGCGTGGGATGCGTTTTTATTTTAATTAAGAATATATTCAATTGCAACTTTGTCAAAGTAAGCTTCAAGAAACAAAACTTTAGAAACCTAAGTTCATAAAGCAGAATTTTAATTGATTCTATAACTAAGGATGAAATGTTAATTGCAGTCGGAACGTTGCATCATCAATAGCCCTCGTGTTGCTTTAGAGGGCGGCGTTACTCAAGAATCAAATAATTAGTCTGGAGTGAAATACGATGCTTATTGGATTTCTAAGTACACACTGATACTATGCTCAGAAATTTAATCAAGCCAATTTTAAATTTTTCGCACATGTAATAATTACAAACAGCATATAGAGAAATAATTCAGAAATGTATAGAATAACATTGTACAAAGAAAGTTAAAACGCAAACTATTTAAATAAAAAAATTTTGAAGCATATGAAACAATTACACGTTTTCAGTGAAATTATGATTAATTTCACATTTTTATATGTGAATTTTACATGATACACACTTTAATCAAATTTTGCTGCCCCAGAATATTTAAAGGGTATTGTTATAGGTGAACACGAGTTGTTGCTGCTGCTAATGCCACTTGATCGAGCGATGTCAAATAGACTCTCATCGTGGCAAGGGGCTGGCTTTTACGCATCTCGTTAGCCTCAGCTTTGAGCACCATACAGGTGACAGTACTATTTAGTTCAGATCCACTCCAATTTTGAGGGAGAACACCTTGGGGCTGGTCAAGAGCCCACTCACTACCTTTCTTTTCTTCCACTAGCCTTACGAGAGGATTTGAGGATCTATGAATAGAGTGCCCTCATACCGCATATATTTATCAGCATCCATGCCTTTTCTGTGAATGAAACCCAAGCCCTACGGCATAGTTGTCTCGGCGTCACACACCACTATACCAGATATGTGGCTAAGTGAACACCTCAGTTATTAATTAGAATCTCTAATATGATTTTTTATGTATTCTATCTCATTATATATATATATATATATATATATATATATATATATATATATATATATATATATATATATATATATATATATATATATATATATGGCATGTGCTTAAACTTCATGATGACTCGAATCTCAGTTTAAATGCTGATCATTATTGATAGTTATAAGGCTAGGGAATTAAAACAAATTGTAAGCAAACGATTAAAAAAATGAATTTTAGCTTTAATTTTGTTTTGGGGGGGTACAAAAATAATTTATGTTTAATTTATTAGATAAATTATTTTCATTTTCAATCAATTTTGCTTAAATAAGATACACATGTTAAGTTATAAAGTTTCTTAGGACTTATTTTTTCCACTAAAGAAAATGGACAAATATATTTAAATATTTAATTATTTTTGAAACAAATTTTTATTATACTTGTGTACATAGCTATTAACAGAAAATAACGAACGTGATTTATATGAACAAATAATTTATTTAATTTAAATTTGCCTTTTTTATCAAATTTTTTTTTATTTCGGAATTTTCGTTAATTACATGAAATGTGTATTATTTTATAAAATAAAATAAAAGTCTAACTCAGATACATATGTTTATATTTCCTTACTGTCTATCATATAATTTATTTAATGAAAAATATAATAAAAATATATTTTATAACTTGAAATTTCACTGACGTAAGTATGGGCCATCTGTGTAAAAATTTAACTTTTTCCTACCCGATGCAACAAAGGGTTAAAGAAGAAATAGATAAGTGCTCTTAACCCTCTTGTTTTCTGAAAAATATTATTATCAATATTTATAAAATGGAAAACTGAAAATTGTACATATTTATGAGAATTAAATTAATAATTTGCATCCTGATGTTTCAAAAACAACTGTTTTTCTTTTTCTTTTATTATTGAGAACATTTATAAACCCCGTGTGCACCACACAATATATCACACGGAGGGCTTACAACACACAAATGACAGAAAGGAAATACAAAATAAAAGATACTGATCTCTATAAATGCACAGTGGCTGCGGTAACGGAGTGGACATGGTCAAGAACATTGGCCAGCGTTGTCAAGTGACAGATTCGAGTCCTTATGCCACCCTAGACTACTCGTGAACAGGGACAGATGCACTTTAAATCTTTCCTGGCACGAAGTCCTCAAATTGGCGTGGAATGAAACTTAGGCGAGGGCAGTGCCGACTCAAATGTCGTCCTCGTCTCTTGATCGGAGTTCAAACTTGTGAGGTATGTCGCCTATTCCCCTCGTTAATCCGTAGGCGTTAATAAATATTCAAATTTAATGAAAATTCATTCACTCTCTCAGCAAATGAACATTTTTGTCCGCAAAATCAAGCTGAAAAGAGATTTTAACCAAATTCAATAACTCTATTATTTAAATTGTATTGATAACATTGAGTTAAAACATTGGCAACAAAAAATTCTTAAGGTATCCGTCTACTAGCGACAACTTTACAAAAAAAAATGGAGATATGGGGATATTTTGTTGTTGTTTTTAGATTTAATTAGTATATTTTAAGAAAAATATGCTAACATTAAGAAGAGGAAAAGAAATTATTACCAAAATGGGAAAAAATGGGTAAACATTTCCAAAAAAAAGTATAAACGCGGCCCATTCCGTACCATAAGTTTATCAACAAATTTTCAATTTTGATACGTTGCTATGTTATTCACTTTTGAAATGACCTTCAGGATGAGAGATATTTTAATTTTTTTCAAAAACTAGAGCACTTTATCTTAGTTACTATATGAAAATGCTTAAAAGACAGTGATTATATTCATGTAAGGGACTGTAAATTTTGTAATAAAGCAGTGAATGATAAATCTGAAGGTTTAAACACTTCTACTATTATGCAGAACATACACAAAATATTTCAGTTAATTATTTTCAAAACTTTTTGAGCAATCTTCTCTGTTCCGGTTGGAGCATTTTGTAAAAATATATTTTTCGAGTAAAATGAATTTTGAAGTATGACATCTTGCTTAAGGTAATGACACCTACAATTACTAAAACACTTGTATTTTTTTTTCTAGTGAACGGAAAATAAGACACTTGGTATTTTTATGAAGTAAATAAGATGACCTGTAAAATAAATCATAAAAAATTGTTAATTTTTTGCAAATATCAATTTTAGGGTAGTCGCATACCTTAAGGTATAAATGACCACACACATTACCGCATATTTTAAAAATGCAGGAGTTAACTTATTCTATATAAGTTTTGCTTTATATTCTCTTGGATCAGTGATCTCACCAAGTTCAATGTTTATGTTATTATACTTTTTTTAAGTACAGAACATTCTAAAAGAGTAGGAAAGAGAGGTCTCTTTTAACACTCTCGCATTTTATTTCAACTGGCCCGAGGGATTTAAAGATGTCCCCTCTCAAGTCTTTTTGCTGTCACAAAATAAACGTAAAAGTTTAGATGCATTTTGGAATACACAGTTGCATTCTACGAGAAAAACACAGGACTTTCACAAGTATGTTAGTTTCAACCTGCTTTTACATTCCGTTTACGCCTAACGTAAAGGTAGTTTTAATTTATCTTTCTTTTCACATGCTTTTTTTTCTAAAAGTAAAATTACAATTTCTTTTCAAAGAAGCCCTTTTTTATATTTATTTACAGAAGCGTGTAATTTATACAAACCTAAAGGAGAGGTATCTTTTTTTAAATTCTTCTTGAATGTCTGATGAGATTCATAAATTGTTTTACTCATTTTTTATCTCATTTTCTTTTATTCAATCTATAAAACAAGTTAACACAATATTAAAATGAAATTTAGTCGATGGATTTCTCAAGATGGTTTTTCAGTTCTTTAAAATTGTAGGCGAAGCACTTCAATTAAAGTGCCTTACAAAATCTTTTGCAAGATCTTTACTTTTTGAAATTGCAAAATCTAAAATTACAGAAAAGTATGCACTGTATTGAAAATAACTTGTATGTGTGTGTGTGTGAAATTGCTTTACATACTGCTTTGAAAAAGGGAATCATTAATCTTTAGCAAAATTTGTACAAACAAAATACCTTGAATTTATATAATAAGTAAAATTTAAAAATACTTTAAAAAACTGACTAATGATATTTTTAAAAGAAAGTTAAGAAAATGAAAATTTGTTAGAAAAAGTTTCGATAAAACCGTTTCTAATTTAATTTTAAATGAAGTAAAATTGTAGTAAGTAAAGGTAAAAAATACCTTTTAAGGATGTATTTATAGAGAATTTGGGAAATGAAAAGTAATTTAACTTCAATGTATGTGTAGAAGAAAACGGTATTTCGTTTCGAAATTTGTTTCTTTTATATTTACTTTGAGAATAAAATCACTATTTTTTTTAAATGTTCTAGGAACTTGGAATTTCTTAAAAATATTTAAATATGTAAATCACAAAAAAGCTAGCACAAAATCTATCATACGATTAATATTAAATTTGGAATTTATAAATTTCCTTCACTGAAGGTAATATAATAAATTGAAGCCCAAAATGTTAAGTTAGCATGTCTGTGCATTAAACTCATTAAATTTGAAAATTAATATCATTTAATAAAAACTTTCTTCAATTTTCAAGTGATAATATTTTATTTTACAAGAAATCAATCTGCTCATCATTTAACATTTAAAAGTAAGATTACCTAGTTTGAATGAAAAAGGAGAATTCTAACAATAAATTTATTTTTATTAAATGCAGTATTTCTATAATATTGTTACATTTTATAAACTACAAAAAAAAAGATTTATTATAGCACTGTAGACGAAAATTTTTGCCGTTTGCAGACAAAACACACATTCCTATAGTGTTTGCAGACACAATCTTACAAACTTCATATGTTATTTCATAAATCTCATTCTTTTACTTCTTACTAAGTAATTCCATCCATGAAATTCAGCAGATGCACAGTATTACAGATATACAGATTTTTCTGTTGCATCGCAATTCTAGAAATATTTGTGGCATGAAGCTGACTCGTTGGTCATTTTAGAACTGACATCTGAAATGTACTATAGTATTTTAGGATTAGAACTTCCACTGTTAGGGTTTCCAGGCATAGCGTAATCTTACGGAACATACTTTTTCCTTGTATCACACAATCGACTTTCTTCCCTTACTTAAGATGCGCAACTCTTGTTTTATGAATACTTCGTTAAAGTGTTAAATTGTAAAATTTAGTGCCTGTGTTTTGGTCAAATAGAATTTCGTGAAAGGGAATGAGCGTAATTCACGTACAAATTTGATAATTGGGTAAAGATGCTTAAATATTAATATTCTTAAAAAAGTGTTTCAAAATTTAAAAACATTCTATCCTTATGCATGTATTTTTAAGTCAGGTGAATTTTGTTTACTTATATGTGATGACAAATATTTACTTTTTAAAAGAAAATTTATGTAAAAAAGGCAAACGTTGGCAACAACGAAGTGCATGAGTGAAAGGCTGATTAATTGGGAGGACGGGATTGCATCTATTTTATGATTACATGTGATATGAACTTATGAACTAATTGGTTGGAAAAACGTGTTTACAGTTATCATGTGACTTTAACGCCAATTAATTTAGTCCATTGGACACAGGATGTCAGAGTCAAATTATTAGTTCCTTTTTTTCTAAGAATTATTTCTCATAAAGAATAACGGATCATATTCCTGTTTGGAACTAACAGAAATTGGTTAAGCATATTGGCTCAATAGTGAAATTCATTTTCAAAAACTGGCAATATTCTTTTTCAAAATAGATGCGAAAGATTCTAAAAATTTAGTTCATGTTTGCAGGATTTCTTAGGAAGCAGAGTCTTAAACAATGACATATTGAGTGTGATTGTTTTTAAAAGGCTATATTTAAAAAAAAAATTAACAAAGATAATTGAAGTTAGGTTAAACATTAATTTTTTTTAAAGTCAGAGAAATAGTAAAATTAAGTTATATCACACTATCTTTTTAAAACTTTGCTATAAACTCTTAATGACGGCCAGATTATCAAGTTTACTCAGAAAAAAAAATCGAAAACTATTATTTTCTTTATAGGTATTGAGGCTTAATAACATTTCACTCACTAAAGATAATTCCACAGAACTTTAAGGAGCAACAGATTTCAAATTTTCTGGAGATGAAATTAATTCGACATCGCAAAACAAAGCGAACTCCTGAATAGTCATGTTTCTATTTCCGATCAATAGGTTATTTGCTAATAACATAGCTATTTGACTGTCTAAGTTCTTAAGATGAACAAGGACTCGTTTCTTCGTTTCGTTAAAGCATACTACCTGTAGAATATGGAATAAGGCACAAAACTTTCAGTGCGTGTTATTAATCACCATTTAAATGCAATAATATATTTAACCGAGTTCAAAGTCCAAATGAAAGCAATTTATTTCAATCTATAATTCGCATTACAAGATGTAAACTGTCTTTGATAAGGTAAGTGATACTAGGCGACACTTTAATGCCTTTTGTCAGCGCCTACAAGGAACGTATTTAACTCCCATTTATCACGCTTATTCAGAGATCGATCTCATTTGCATATTTGTGTTCGGGCAAAGTTCAACCGTAAAACTTCAACACCCGTGTTACTAGGAAACAAAGTAAGCCGTGCTAATTATAGCTTGACAGATTATGATTCGAAACTTGATTTATTACTGTAGAATAAAGCTCAAGTTAGTTAAAGCTAGAAATGTTCTTTTGTACCGTGGTAGTCACACCTGCAGCCGTATATAAGAGATGTTTTCTTCTATAATAAATGAAACTAGATCTTTGAAAAGGAAGAAAAAGATGCAACAGCAGTAAGAAAATTTAAATTATTAGAGATTCTTGAATAGGACAATGATGCTCAGGCAGCCATGGTTCATTTATCCTAACATACGGAAATTACTAAAGCAAATTAGATATGCTGATGCATATTTAGTGATTAATCTTATATTTAATACACCAAGGGAGTTTTATGCTATTGAAAATACATTATTTTTGTTTTTTAAACACGTAAATACATTTTTAAATAATGGACACAATTCTCCTATTGTACTAGTTGTGTGTGTGTGTGTGTGAATGACTTCTTATATTTAATGTTTCAAAAATAAAAACATATTTACAAAAGATTAAAATGATTCTAAATAATAAAATAGAAAGACAGAAAAAACGATTAAGTGAAAAAAATCAAAAGTTGTGCTTCTTCTTCACGTGTAAACCCGCTATAATATTTTTAAGTAACAAAAAAAGTATTTTTATCATAATTTAATGTGACTTAATTTATTCCTTTGTATACACTTTTTTTCTTTTTTACATTTCATTACTGTTTAATCGTGAAAAACAATAATTTTGACTAGCACTAAGTAGATTTATTCGTTGATGGAATTGTTATAATTATTAGCTTAGGCTCTCCATCAGATAGAAAATATTATGATAAATAACAATTCAGCCATTGATGCTAAAAGATTAATTAGTGTATTCTAATTTTCTTAATATTTTGGATGTTCAATGCATTTAATTACATTCACACTCTATTTAAAAATTATTTTGAAAACATAAGACAACCAATCGAAAAACGAATTCGGTTGTAATTTTATATGTCAGTATCTTATTTGTGCCCAATAAGTAATTGTTTCCGATCATTTTTTGTATACATTATAGACTAATATTTTACTTAAATTGGAAAATACAATTAAAATTAATACAATGAGAAAAAATCGCAAACATATGTCTTGTGAAGCTTATTCAGTTTTAATTTTGAATTAATCCGTTAAAATAATCTAGGACAAATATTTTTAATTTATTGCTTCTTGTCTTAAATTTCAAATACGTTTAAAAATAGTGCTTAGTGTACGCTTAATTATTTAGAACTTTATTGTACTATATAAGTGTTTTATATCACTAAATGACTATAGCGAAAAACTGGAGTGAAATAAACACTATCTTGCAAAACTTACAAATAATCATTTTTATTAATTTTCCTCATTTTTTGCATTATCCTAAAAAATTTAATAACTTTATTTAAGTTTATAAAGTATCCTATTTCTTTATTTTGAGTTATCCGACGACATGCGACAAAATTTTTGTTTTAAAAAAAATGGAAATATGGAGTTTTTTTTTCTTTCTTTTTGTATTTTTTAGTACATTATTTTTTTTTAAAAAAATGCTAAAATTAACAAGGAAAAATAAATCATTATGGCTAAAATTCGAAAAAAAATAATTAAATTTTACAAAAAAACCACATAAACGGGGCCCACTCTATACAAAAAATTTAAAAGCAAATTCTCAATTTTTCAATTTTGATATGTTATTTTGCCATTCATTTTTGAAATGACCTTCAGGATAAGACATTTTAATTTTTACAAAAACTAGAGCACTTTATCTTAGCTATTATAAAAAATTGCTAAGAAAAATCGTGATTATATTCCCATAAGCGACTGTACATTTTGTAATAACACAGTGATCAATAAATCTGAGAGTTAAAACACTTCTACTTTTATACAGAACATACACACAAATTTTCAAGTAATTATTTTCAAAACTTTTAGAGCAATCGTTGTCCCCGTTTGAGCATTTTGCTGAGAAACACATTTCGAATAAAACGCATTTTAAAGTTTGGCATCTTGTTCAAAGTTGTGACACCTGCTTTTACTAAAATAATTTCAGTTTTTTTTATAGTGAATGAAAAATAAAATAAGAAAACTTTTACAAAACTAATAAGATGGCCTACAAAATAAAATCATAAACAAATCTCAATTTTTGAGAGAAATCAGGATTTTAAGGTAGTCGGAAACTTTAAGTAGTGATGGAAATTAATTCAGTACACATTTCTTGTATTGTAATAAAGATGCCCTTAATTTAATTTAATTCTGAAGTTTATAAAAAATTGTGAAATGCGAAGTGATGTATAAAATTTTTGCTTAACATTATAAATTCCATGAAAAAAGAACATACATTTCAAAAAAGGCCCGAATTTGAAGAGAAAAAAATAACAATGGATCGAAATTCCAAGCACCTCAACAAAGCAAAATAAAAGAATGGACATTCTTCGACTTTCAAGGACATATATTCTACGAAATGGCCTCTAGACAGTTACGAAGAAATAGGACAAAGACGCATCCTCACCTTCCACTCAAGAAAAGGTAAAATAAAAAAACAAGGACAGTCATTGAGAATTAACGAGGATTTCTGTTAGCTGGAAGTGGGCGTTACCACAGAACGTGCGTGTTATGCAGTTCGACAATAAAATATGAAATGGGGTGGGAAGAAAATGTTTTTTTAACCACTTCTCACCAATCAGATATGTCTAGCATTTATGGAAGAAAATGTCACATTGTCCCCTCAAAACGAAATATTTTTTATGCATTTGGAGAAAAAATGGGTTAGAAAAGTTCTGTATAATGCTGTATAAAAATGTTTTTTTTTTGTCTCTAAATTGTTAAGAAAGATGTAAGGTAAAGAAAAGACGATATTCTATAAAGCATTTTAGAAAATTACATCAAAAAAATATTAAAAAGTTTTTTTTTCATTTATTTATCTATCTATATATGCACACTCATCATTAGATTTCTCAACATTAGACTATCTCATTTACACACTCATCATTCGATTCCAGGAACTGTTAGACCCAGAAACTTTAAACTTGGTAAGCACATCTTTTTGTTGAGAAAAAACCCGCTAAAATGCAGAATCAGTTTTGTAGAAATTGACTCCCAAGAGGGGTTGCGTGTGGTTAAGGCGGCATACTTAAATACTCTATTGCCGCTATATTTTAGACTTTCTCCCTTTATATATCAGTCCCCAAAATTTTTAACACCCTTTCTGACTCCTAACACATCCGTGATTTAAACGTTCCTCAATAATCCCAAGATTGTCTCTGCTACTTGTACAGATTTTTTTTTTTTACATTTAAAAAAATGTAAGCATCTAATTAAAAATATTACAAAATAGTAATTTCACATAAATAAAGTACTTAACTGCATTAATTAAAATTTTTAATTAGAAAGAGGGTGCATCTTAGATAAAAAGTTTTG
Source organism: Trichonephila clavata (assembly GCA_019973975.1). NCBI lineage: Eukaryota > Metazoa > Arthropoda > Arachnida > Araneae > Nephilidae > Trichonephila > Trichonephila clavata. The sequence continues at coordinate 119,627 of BMAO01001703.1, read as the reverse complement.
TTATATCAGATGCAATGTTTAAAATTGGCAATCACAATTCAGGTTCTACTCTACGAGATGACGCAATCATTATCATATTGGCGCTCTACAAATTTAGTTCTTTACATTGGCACATGTGTTTCTACAGTTTTCTAAAAAAAATATAACGTTGTAGTAATGACTACATCGTTGCAAGCCATAAAAATACTGAATTATTATACTTCATCGAAATTTATATTCTCGTAGAGTTTTTTCATTGGGGCAATATAGTGATCTAGTCTTGACGACACATCTTTCAATTTTTCCTTAGACCTTTCACTGTAAAAGAGTGAAATTTTAACATTAAATGAGAAGTGTTAGTGGACCTTTTAAAAAGGCACTGTGAACCCCCGATTAAAGAACCACTGACCATAGTTTAAAAATCGCTGCTTAAATATGTTCCCGTTTTCGATCTTTTAGACAAACAAACTTGAAATTGGTAATCATACTTATTTTGTTGAGTAGAGATCTGCTAAAAATGGGCTTTGTGAAAATCAAGTTTGAAAGCAAGGGCCTGGGGTGGGAGAGATAATTATATTTCCATTTTAGAAATTCAAGTCCCATCTTCTTTAATCATGAGGTATGGGCTATAAGATGTGCTTTTCAATGCAATTAAAAGCTTAATTACTCTAGGACTTACATATCAATAGCTCAAAAATAATGTACTGTCATACAGCTTCATGAAATACCCAGGAAAAGAGGCAAATAACGACTTGTTCTATATTAAGTATTTGGTGTAAAATGTGTGTGTATTACTATTTCTACATTTGTACTATACATTATAAGGCTAAAAATAAAATGCACTATTTTTAGTACAAACTGGGAACTTTGAAGAGAATTGCTTATAATGTTTTTCCTAAATTATGATGTTAAAGACAATATATTTGAAAAATATATTTCTAGGCACTTAACGTTCCACCATAAATTTTTAAATATCAATTTATTTCGAGATGTTGCGAACTCATTTTAGAGACAAAAATTGCATTTACGCAAGACATTCACACATAAAAACAATCATAACACAAACCATCTTTATATAGCAAAAGGAAGACATATTTTAAAATTAAAAAAATTAAAACTTTCTTTAATAAGAATACTTTGTAACGTTTTACAACAGTGCCTATCTTGTAAATATGCTTGTTTGCGATATAAATTAATTATATTTTTTGATACATAAGGCATTCCAAAACCTTTAAGACCGTTATCTTGATTTATTGTTTTATTCCTAGTTCTTCAGTGATATGGAGTTTAAACAATGAACTTCCCTTCATCAAATGAGAAGTGAAAAAATATTTTAATGCCTCATAAACCAAATTACGCTCAACAGCTGTTGATACCTGAGTTTCACATTCCTTATTATAATTACCTGCAGCAGCATCTTGTTTAAGTGCAGTTTTAATATCTTTTAGAAATTTTTGTCTTATGACTGGGACGTCATGCTAAATGCGTTCTTAAAGTATTCTTGGGTAATAAAGGGCAAACTTCTGAAGAATTGGAAGTTTGGGAAACTATTTCAACAAAATTACCTTACATTATGATGATTAAGAAAACGATGCTTAAAAATATCACGATACAATTTAAAATGATATCCGTAAGAAAACTGTTAAATAAATATCTGCAAGGTTTATTTGAGCCAATGTAACATTTTGAATGTATTGTAAGAAAGTTTTTATATATTTATTTTTATTCTACTAAATTTTGAAAAGTATTCTACTTGTGTGTGTATATTTTAGTTTTAAAAAAATAATAAAGACCGAGTTTATATAGATTAATGGAATTCTTTGTGAGAGGAAGTGGCGGGCATTCTCAGTGTGGTCCTGAAGTGGTCAATAACTTTCCTCAAAATGTTTTTTTTTTTAAAAAGCACACTTTTTATTGCATTTAATTAAGCATAATGCTCTTATTAGAATACGAAAATCGAGGAATTTTATTTTAATTTTCAGTTTTAAAGTTCTCAGGCTATTTTTTATTTTATGATCGTGGAACACAAAACTCCTCTAAATGTTTTATTTTGTAACTACCCTCTGCTGCTAAGAAGTATGTTTCATACATCTTAAAAAGATTTCAATAATGCTTAAAAACTTTTCCTTGTTTATGATTCTTTTTGAAACGATTGGAGGCTTTGTGTGGGAACATATATATATACGCCCACAATTTGAAGCATGGTGTAATAGAAAGTCTTACAATCCAATCAAGACATATATGAGATTTTTTCGGATCATTTTTCCATTTTCATTTTAAACTGCACATTGTCATTCAAATCCCTGTTCTTTATCGAAATTTTTTAAGGATTTAAATTCCTTCCTTTAAAGAAAACTATTACCTTCACCGCAACAAAAATCCCATATGAGAAGAAATTCACTGCCATGGATAAACTGCATCCCTTAAAATACTAACACTAATAATCTCACATAAGAATTAAAGAAGCATGGAAATCAAAGATAGAAAGGAGAAGATATCAGTGCCCGTACAGCGTACTGGTAAATCGGTTGCGGTCAACTTTCATTAGCCCCTTTGGTGTCCAGGCAGACCAGTTAAGGGATTAAATGTGTTAAGTACTTAAATTTTTTAAACTTAAGCCTAACTAAGGAGTACTATTCTAAGAAACGTCCGCTTATTACACACACACACACACAAATCTAACCCCAATCTGTTTTTTTTTTCACTTTTATCTTTTTAACTGCTGTTTTTAATTGATTGCATATGTGTTGGCACGCATTTATAAAAGTAGTAAGAAAGTTCAGAAACACAAAAACCTTATTTATATTTCGTTATTTTTCCTGCACTATTCTGCTAGAAAGGTTTGCATTTAAACTCGATTTTTATATTGCGCTCTGATACTATTTAAATAGGGTTTTTTTTAATAGTTATACCAGAAAATGAATTTTTCATTAAAATATTGTAGACCGAATACAAGATAAACTTTTTACTAGTCTAGAGTATCTTTACTACCCTGGAATAAAAAAGTTTGAAAAGAAAGGCTTTAATATAAATTTTTGCATAAGTCAAGAATGAAAAATATATCCGACTCCTTTCTTTTTATGTAAAATTATTTATAACTGTATACAATAAAAACTTTTGATTTGTGTCTATGGATTCAATTGAAATACATTCATTAGGAAATATTTGTTTTCAAAAGCGCAAAATCTTAGAAATTTGAAAAAAAATATTATTACAAAATAAATAAATAAATAAAAACTTCCGATAGTTAATTTCCTAAATTTTTAATTCAATTTTACAGCCCGGTTTTCTGTATTTTTATGTCCCATATAGTTTACGGTGTAAAACAGAGAAACTGTGAGAGATATTGTGGGAGTAATCTCTATTATATGCGTTACATATCACAATATGAGTTTTGTATATTTTGAGATTTTTTATGATTACTATTGAATGTTTTTTGAATAAATATTGGTAAAAAAGTGTAAGTGTAATTATTCCCAACTTCTGCTTTATTCTTGTTTTTATGTTTGGATAAAAAACAGTAATTTTTTTATCAAACTATTTTTGAAATGATTTCAAAAATTTTACTTATTTGTGTTGGTATTGTTTTTTTATTCAAAATTAGGTTTGTGTTTATCTTTTTTTCCCGTTAGTTTCCCATGATTTGAAATGTAAACTCCATTAAAGTTATATATTTATTAAAAACTCTTAAATAAAGTTTTAGTCTACATTTCATTTAATAAACCTGGATTCTGCGCATGAGAAATACACGGACTCATAGTTAAATAGTAATAAAAACAAAAGACAAATACTAAAGTAAATTGATTCAGATTTGATGAATGATTGTGGTTACTGGTGTGGAGAATACAGTTTTTTTTCAAGTGATTGAGAGGCTACGTTTCTTTTGAAATTATCACATTACTTTTGAGTTTTTAGTTAGAAAATTACATCGTTTGTTCTGATTATCATTTGTTCTCATCAATCATTTACCATTTTTGCTTTAAAAGAAACAGTGCATCAAATTATTTGTTTCATATCATAACGATAAAAATATATAATCGCTTTCATTTTTACCTAAAAGCATGTAAACCTGTTCAACGTTTCTGAATATAAAATTTATATAGGACTTGATTACTTTTCTTTGTTTTATATTGTTTGCTCTAAATTTATTTAAAAATGTTTTTAAACCAATATATATGTTAGTTCACTATTTAACTATTTCTTTTACCTTTCCTACAGTAATTATCTTTATAAAAGTGATATTCATTTACAAATAATAAACAGTTATATATGGTTTCCCCCATTAAAAAAAAACTCTTGCAGCGGAATAATTTTTATTAGTGTTTTACCCATTTATTTTTCTTCCTTTTACTCCTGTATTCCATATATCTAGCAGCTTTTATTGAAGGGGATGTTTACAATCCCCATATACAATTGTTTGGCTTTTATGAATAAATTATTTAATACTAAAAAAGAGATTAGTTGTTTATGCTGTGTGTATGTATTTACCATGGATATATCGTATTCAATTACTTCTTGTACGCAAATGAAACAAATATTTACTGTCAAGAAATACTTCTCTCTTTAAAAAACATTTCCGAGTCTTAGAAATATTATTATTATAAATTTAAATTATTCCTTTTCTCTACTCGAGAGTTTCCCTAAAGCCGCACCTCTAATTCTTGTTTTTTCTTCTTCTTTTATTTACTAGGCCAAGAAGCTCCGTTGAAATATCTGTCTCTGCGTGATCTTATGCCAGACACCCATTTCTACATGACATACGAGGGATCAACCACAATGCCCGGATGTTACGAAACCGTGACATGGATCGTAATGAATAAGCCTATCTACATAACTAAACAGCAGGTATGTAACCATGGTAACAGGTTTTTTTAATATTTTTTATCAAGAATAACTAATTTGAGGATAGGCTCTCAAAACTTTTAAAAGGACTCTTGTCGAGTTTTCAGATTATTAATGTTTATGATGCTTTTTATTTTAAAAACTGAAAAGGGGGAAAAGAGGATTTATGCGAGATATAACCACAGCTATTTTCGCGTTTCTTTTTCGATGAACTTTTTTATGAAACAGGCTAGCTTTCTTCAAATTAAACATTGCAAATATTTTGTATTAAATCTCTAATTTCACGCTCTGATACTTCAATTCCGTTCAAGGAAAAACACTTAGGATAGTAAAAATTATAAAATGGCTAAATAATGCCAAATTTTTGTTCTTACGAAATATGCCTATTTACTTTCATAACAGTAAAATATGGATATCTTTTTCTTTTTAGAAGTATACATATTTACTTAGATTTTCCCTGATTTTTTTATCGGAAAAAATCATTACCTTAACCCTTTATCTACCACATTATGATTTTTTATGCAAGATTTTTTTAAAAAATCTTTACATTGAAAATTAAGGAATATACATAAATAAAATACTCAACTTTCGGGAATTTAATCCGCTAAACCTAATTAATTAAATTGGTACTTTGAAATAACGTTAGTCCACAAAGGTCTAGGCTATTCTCATAATACGAAAAGACCGAATGACTCTTTTAACACAGTATTAACTTTTAAAAATGCTAAATAACCAGGGAATGCTAATATCTTACAGCACAAAATATTTATATTTAAAGATTATTAAATTTTTAAAATTTAGTTACTTTTTTTTATACATTAAAACAGCTTTTACACATAAACTTAATTTTATGATATTCGATGAGAAACAGTTTTTCTTATCATTAATACATAAAAATTCATTACACGTCGTGCATTTTGAGTGAGGTTTCAACTGAATGTTTTTTAAAGTACTGCATCCTGGGGTAGGAAATGCTGCACTTCTTAACATAAACTACTTCATCTTGAGTCTTGTTCAATCGCTTAATCGTCACATTTTAAGATTTTAACGAAAATTCCAGCAGATTATTTGCTGGGGCTTCTTTATCTGAACAATCATTCTTTAATACATCACTGATTTCAGATCTTAGGTTCTGTAATAAATCCAAAGCTTCTTAAAGACTGGAATTCATTTTTCCAGACATTCCAAGAAAATGATAATAACTATAATAATAGCACCTGGAAAATCTCATATTATTGATAAACTGAGTAATACATAAAAAAATTAAAAAGTTGTTAATTTTTGAAATAAAAATAGATATTTCATCGAATTGTCTGGCAGAAAAAACAAGCTCGCTGATTCAAAGTTCAAAAATTTTTGAAAACATTAAAATAAAAAAAACAAAAAAGCCAAATTAATAAGTTAAGCTAAAAATAAATGTCAAAAAATAAGCATAATTTTATTGCACTGCAGTGATGACTCTACAACACAACAAAAAAAAAACAATAACCCACACGGATGAAAAGAAAGTTCTTGCTCTAACGTCCAGGGTGCTTTCGGCATTTATAAGTACCACAAAGTTATTCAACTGTAAAATTAATTAAATACTCGGTTCACTTAAAATAAATAGTCGAATCGTTTTCTAAGGTCTTCCTTAACATACAAAAAAATAAGACACCTTTTGACATTAATTACTTTTTCGGAACAAAAATGACAATCTCCACAATCCGATCAATATGCCAACTGAAAATGCAACGTCTGCTACAAAACTATCTGCCTTCCTCGCAAAAATACTCATCATACAACCCGTGATGCCATATATCTCCAAAGAGTGAGTATTATAGAATATTCCTGCTATAAGTATCGTCAGAGTATTCTTAAAAATGTTTATTCTTTGTAAGTTTAAAGTGAGTCGTACTTATAAGTACCGTTGGTAGATAAAGGTTTAATAGAGTTTTATTAATTTTTGGACATAAAAAAATTAATATTAAAAGTTTAATTTTTTCACTGACATTTGATAATGTAATAAAAACATCAATAATATATACTTCGATAAATTATGTTACGTCTTGTACATATTTGCTCACAATTTTGACACTAACTTGTTTATTTTCTTTTTTAGTCTTATGAATTTCATATATTTTAGTTAAAACTATACTACACTTTAAGACAGAAGAGTTTAAATGGTGAAATATTCTTAAGCATAAGCAGTCTTATTTATGATAAAAATAAATTTTACTGCGATCAATTTTTTTCACGTTACAATAGTTTTAGAAAAAATGTCAAAAATTCATACTATTTATTGTATGATGAGAAAATGGGATAAATTCCTAATAAAAAAATGAGCTATTTACAGTCTTATTCATTAAATGCAATATTTAAAAGTAAATATATATGTACATATATATTGTATGTGAATATGATTTTTTTTATTAGACATTATTATAACTTTTAATTTAACTTTTAAATGCAAGAAATACGCAAATGAATTTAACATACCCCTAATTAGAGTATTTTTTACTCCACACTTTTCTTGTATCGTACTAAATTTCATATACGTTTTAAAATTCTTAATGATACACTCATGTCCATAAATTAAGGATCATGAAGTTCAGGCAAAGAAAGAGACAGAAGCAAAACAAATTTGACTTATTTGTAAAGTCTATTTATTAAACAAAAGGTAAAGAGCAAAAAAGATGCTATATGTTTGACATAATTAATAAAAATTGCGATTTTTACTCCCTGAAGCAAATTTCAAAAAATAACCTAGTTACAACAAACAGTATAGCATAGTTAGTATGATGGTTAATACGGAGTATGTCTCCCGGGCGATGCAATACAGGCCTCAAAACGCCTACGCATGCTGAGTATCAAATTATCAATCTGATCTTGGGGAATATTACACCACTCATCAAGCAATGCCCTCCGAAGTTCCGGTAGACAGGTGGGAGGGGGTTGGCAAGCTGAAATTCGTCAGCCAAGCATATCCCACACATGCTGTATTGGATTCAAGTCCGGTGAGTATGCTGGCCAATCCATACGGGTGATATCCTCCGATTGAAGGCATTCGTCAACAATGTTTGCACGGTGAGGACGGACGTTGTCATCCATAAACAGAAATTCAGCACCCATGGCGGCCCGAAACAAACGTACATGTTGTTCCAGAATGACATCCAGATAGATGTGGCCTGTCATTGTTACACTCTGAGCATACAGGTGAGTTGTGAAACCAAGAATATAATTCTTCCCTAAACAAACCATCCTGCACCACCGTAACGGTGTCGTTCAATGGTGTTCTTTTGGTGGTAACGGATACCTGGCGCTCTCCATATGAAAATCCGGCGAGAATCAGACTGTAAACTAAACCTGGACTCGTCGGAAAACATCACAAGACCACGGTTGCGGTGTCCGCAATGCATGCTCTCTACTCCAGGTTAATCGCAGGTGACAGTGAGTTGCGGTAAGGGGAACACATCTGACAGGCCTACGAGCATATAGACCAATGTGCCCTAAGCGTCTGTACACGGTCTGCCTTGAAACTGTCGTACCGGTAGCTGAGGAGAGCTGACGAGATAGGTCTGATGCTGTGCTCTGTCTGTTTCTTTTGGCAGTAACTGCCAAATACCGGTCCTCATTCGGCGTTGTAACTCGGGGGTGACCTGTGCTGTAACATCTACTCACATTACCATCATCTTGGAATCGTTGCCAAAGCCTGGAGATGACACTCTGGGAGATTCCAAGTACCTCGGATACTTTCAGCTGCATACGTCCACATTCCAGTCGTGCGATAATTGTACCACGTAAAAAATCATCCAAATGCTTCCTTTGTGCCATAACTATGCGGTTATTGCACTGAAAAGCTTTTAAAGCGCTTGTGAACAACTTTACTTACGGTGATTACGGTGAATCTGTGGGCATATGGGCTGCAAAGCAGCCCTCCATCCCATATCTGGATTTCTGCGATGTGGAAGATGGTGAAAGTGGTTTTTTTTCGTCTGCGAGATACGTCTTTGGCGGTTGGTTGACAGGACTAATCCGGTAGGCATGCCTAAGGAATTGGAAGTTCTCTTGAATTTCTTGCTTCTTTGCCACCATTCCTTATATACCACTCTCTTACACTCTTGTTATTGTGACGTACTATCCGCGGCATCTGGTGGTTTCCTGTAATTTGCATATTCTTCTTCAAGATGTGTGTGATAATTCTACAGGTGAAATTTTTAATTTAGAGTTCAATTTCTTTGTGATTCTGAATTATCCTTAATTTATGGACATGCGTGTATTTACAAATTCATGCTTTGAGATTTTTGTTACATATTTTGATTCAAGGGTGGAAATACTAAATATTGGGTTATTCATTTCAGAAATCTATTTGTCATTTTTTCACTGTTCATAGCATTTGTAATTTAATATAATTTTTAATGAGAAGACACAAATGGATTGATTAGTTATTTTAAAGAAATCGTTGAGCTAAGTTACTTTTCTGTAATACAAAAATATTTAGTAAAAATAATGTATGATTTAGTACATTTAGGAAAAACAAATATCTAGATCTCCATGAGAAAATGCCGCATAAGATCCGCAAGAAACTCAAAAAATATATTGAATTTAACTGTATACTTAAACAGGTATAAGATAAGATTAAAAAATACACACACACATACACTTAAAGCACAATGGCAGAATAAAAATATAAAGATATAGCAAAGAAAATAGGATCACGTCAATAAAAAACAAAAATATCCTAAAGAATTATTACATATTGATAACAAACAGATTACTTTTCCTTTATTGCTCTAATTTTGTTATGTTGCCAGTTTCATTTTCTCAAACAGAAAATTAACACTTTACCAAATAAAACTTGAACAATAGCCTCTAGTCTCCGATCCTGTCTCAAATCACATATCTATAAAAGCAAAAGCTATCTTTAGATCCAAATATCTCCAATATCCCTTTTTCTCTATTACTTCACTTCCAGACTATCCCCGTCTAAACATCCATCGTGGTAATCTAGACATGGGCACCCAACCGAAAATCCAAACCCTGTCTTATCGCGTTACTCATCATGCGTTGATGGATTCAGTTCACAATGTAATCTGTACTCCGGAAAAGGATTTTCAATAGGTAACGAAGACTCTCTGTTACATTCAGTCACTGCTGAAGTTGCCGATAAGGCTAGTACCTTGTTATATCCTTAGCAGATATGTGTTGCTCACTACATTCTAGAACACGTTTTTCCAGTTTTACTTTTGGAAAAAGGAAAGAGAGGGAAAAAAACCAAGGTGATTCTTGCAAAAAGCGATTTGCGATACGAAAGAAAATTCAAGTTCTGAACCCGCAAATGTTAAAAAAATAATAAATACTCAACTTGATATTACATGTAAGTATGTCAAACATCTTCGAACTATTGGCATGTGAATGATTGATTCTGAATAGGATGACTCAAGAAATGTGATCCGATTGTTTCAAATGAACTGTCTATTTTATGCAATATATCTTTCGAGATTGTTAGTTTTACACATACAAATATATGCATTTAGCCACCAATCCGGTATAGTGGTTTGTGATGCTGACTGTGGGGCCGTAGGGCCTGGGTGCGAATCCCGGAGAAGGCATAGATTTTTGTGTTGTAAGCCCCCATGCGATACGTTGTGTGTTGCACGGAGTTTATAAATGTTCTCAATAAAATATTTTTATATACAGTCGGACCTGCATTTAACGAAGTCGCTAAATCCCGAAAAAAAGTTCGTTATATGGAAAATTCATTATATAGAGAATCATCCTTCAATATACTTTATAAAACAAATTTTAAATTCATAAACACTATATATTAAAAAAGGTAATTATTCACACCTTTTTGTAAAATGTAATACTTATTTATTTTATATATTTTAACCATGAAAACGAAGGAAAGAAAATCTGCTAGGAAAACAAGAAAAAAGAATGTCGAGGAATGTACTGTATTTTTAATATTAAGAAAATAATTTTGAGTTAAAATTAGTGAATTTTAAGGACATTTTCTAATTTAAAGCATACAAGTAATTTTTAGCATACATTATTTTATAACTAGAAATTCTAAACATACATTATCACACTTATGTCCTTAAATTTAATTACTCATATAATCAGTTAATTCTGTTTGAGTTTTTTTTTTGTTTGAAAAAATGCTTTGTTTCATAATACACCTCATATGTTTGCAATGCACCCAATATCTCTTCAGGTGTATTTTTACGTGTATTTTCTTAAATTTATCTAGTCATCCATTGCTACCTAGAAATTGGTCATAGCTCAGTGCTTTCGCAAATTGAAAAGCTTTCTCTATAATGAAAAATCTAGAGGTTGGAACATTTTTATCTAGCATTGTGTGTATCCACTTCAAAACTGCCTCGTCGACATCTTCATGGACACATGATCTAAATCGTTTTGAACAAGAATTCGATGAATCATAATTTTGTAACTTGTTTCTTTTTTTTAGCAGTTGCTAAGCTGTTTGGAGGAATACGAAATTTTAAAGCATAATCCTTTTTCTTGTCGACTTTATCCACTTCCTAAGGAATTGAATATTTTTTTGATAAATGCTTAAATATTTAAGTTTTGATACTTTCGAGCTACAAGAAACAAAGTTACGAGTACGACTGATCAACACTAGAAATGAATGAATATTAGTTCAAGGATATACGGAAACACGAGACAACTCCATTGAAGGTGAAAGGGGATATTGAAAATGATTCTAGTGAATTGAACAATGGGTATTAAAGGTTGCACTTTTTAGGTGAAACACCAGAATTCTATTACTCACGTTGAGTTAGGCACCTAATAAAACCATTTCAGGATTTATGACCATCATAAAATGTGTTAAGAAAAAAATAAATTGAACTATCTAGAAATATTTTAAAGATAGGGAGAAAAAAAATTAGTCACAAGAAAAATGTTCGTTATATAGAAAATGCACATCGTTATTGGGAGGTTATTTAAGAAGAAATTCGTGAAATGTTTTTGGTTCCAGGAAAAGGTTTCTAAGTAAAATCTACATAAGTTTTAAGGATTTCCTTGGATTAACGATGCATAACACAATAAAACTAAATCCAAGAAAATTTGAAGTGTATTATAAAAAATATAGAAAATATTAAATATATATACAAAATAGCGCACTTACAGCAAGGGGGAGGGGCAACCTTTAAACTGTGGCGTACCAAATTAATGATTCCCACCTACCTAAATCAATCCTACCAATATGATTCAGCGTGCCAAACAGTAGGACATTTTTGAAATAATTCATACGTATATTATAGGGGTTGCAGTCTTTCTTACTTCTTTCTCAAGTCTCTAAATTTTATGTGCTCCTTTGAATGATAAAAAAAAGATGCAACAATTTGCTGCATCATTTCATCAAGAGATGAAATTTTAATTAATGAAATTATTAATTATAATTTTAAGAAATGGTCCAAATTTAAAAAAAAAATATATATAAAGCTAACGAATTAATCAATGAAAATATCTGAAATAAAATTAAGAAGCAATTTTAAAAAAAAAAATTATCTGAACATTTATTAAATTATCATTTTTTTTTGTAATCTTTGGATTGATGTAACAAGCTTCGAATTAAAAAAAAACCGTGCGGAATCGAAATTATAAGATTTAACATATTTTAAGGCCCACGTTTAAAAGAGGTAATAACGTAGTATCTAGGAAGTTTTAGAATAATTTTAATTAAATAGGAACAGTTTCTTCCACTCTATGAATATAATTTTCAACAATTGTTTTATTTAAAGTTTATAACTTCTGTCATTAAGTATCCAAACACTTTGAAAATGACCAAATTCTGTCAAGACATATATTTTTTTGTTTTTTAATTTATTGAATAGAGCTATCTTTTGACATTACGAAATATACTTTATTTTGTTTCTACACTACCTAGAGGCCAAGTTACAATCAATTTTATAAAGTTAGAAAAACCGGAAGTGGGTTTTTGATCTACCAGAATGGGCATTTGAATTGCTCAAAATCTGTCATGGCGAGTCTGATAACTCAAAATATTACGAATGTATTTCTATAAAACTTTTTAAACCTGATATTTACGTTATTTTCTAGAGAATGTACTAAAATATATTTTATTGTATGAATACTTTTTGAGTTATTACTTGTTATTTAAATAATGGTCTCATAAAAAATGTAACATTTCTTATAATGTTTACTCAATCAGCATTAAAATTTTCAAATTTTAATAAAAAGTTAAAATTTTAGTACATTTTCTAGATAAATGCATCTAATTTGTTTTAGTAATACTTTTATTAATATATGTTTATTACTTTTTTCTCTAACTGCTTTCAAGTTTGTCACAAATATTGCTGAAATTTCACTTATAATTGTGATTTTTGTAAAATTCATGTAATTTATTTTAAATTTTGATAGTTAAATAGTAATATTTATTGGTATTGAGTCCTAAAAGAGCATTTATAATGTTTTAGTATGCTATTTAGTTAAAAAGTACTCTGAACGTGTTCGAATACCTTAAAAGTAGAATCAAACTTAATGTTTTTCATCTCATTTCTCTCTTTAAACATTAACAATGTAGTGAACTTGAGAACCTAAAATTGATGTCATCTATCAGTTTTTGAACTGGGATTAGTTCTCAGTATTCAGAGTGTATTATAGCTCAAGTAATTTTGAATCACAGTCAAAAATGACGCGACTGTGCATGATAGGTAATCATGTAGGTATTAAAATAAAACTTTCTAATTTCCAGCTATAAATGAAGTAAAAGAAAGAATATGTGAAGATTGATACTCTATTTAAATTTAAAATGCAACTCTGATACATAAAATAATTTATTTTAACTATGAACAAAGTTCGTGAATTAGTTCTATTTATGTACTATTAAACTTTTATTCCATCGCTACGTTTGTCGGATATAATTTGTTTCAGTTGTACGAATAAAATTTAATACAGGAGCATTCTTTCTTTGAATTTTATAGTTTTTTCGAGACATTTTCCAAAAAAATAAATTTTGAATACAGCAAAAATAAATCCTATTTATTTAATAAGGCAAATGTTTGTGTGATTTGTGTAAAAAATATAATTTTTTTACGCAAATGAATAATTTCAAAAATGTAGTGTAACAAATATAAAAAAATGTGTTAAATAAGAAATCATTATCGAGATATACTGATAACGATGCTTTAAGATCAGAACTATAAGTATCGGCATGTTTGACAATTTTTAAATATTTTTTCCCCAATAAACTTCAAAAGAAACCTACATACATTATACGTTACCAATTACTAGGAAATAGCTTTTGTTTTCAAAACAAAACTGTTCGATATTTTTAGGAAGATTTTTCCTGGAATACGTGAAAGAATGTACTATTTTTATTTAAGAAGTGTTATTCTCGGAAGCACAGAAATAATTTATCTATACCAAAAACTAATATTTTTTTCCTAGAAATATTTTCTCATTTTAAAAAATAAAAAATAAATAAATAAAAAAAGCTCCAAAAATTTAGATTCATTAACTCTTCAAAACAAACTCTTTTTTTAATAAATTACACGCACACATATATAAAAAAACCAATTTCCTTTAGAGACTCAATCATTTTCTTTTCTTTACCCTTTACTTTCTTTTTCTATCAATTTCGTCTGAAGAGTTGGATTCATGATTAATTATTTTTCTTGGAATGTGATATATAACTGTGTTGTAAAAATTTTGTCATTTTTTTAAAATAAAAGTTTTGATTTTTATTTTGTATAATGTGATACATAACTCCTTCTACTAACTAAAACGAACTCCTCAGATATCAAAGAAAATATATCAGGCACACATTAAGAATATGAATACTACAGGAATCTTCTACACGAAGTAATTTGAAGACTTATCATAGGTTTTTACTTAAATTAAAAGGAAGGGTTATAGTAATTTTATTTCGTATTTAAATTTTTAAATATTGACTGTACTCTAAACATATTTGTAGTTGATTTTTCTTAAATATTTACTTCATTAAATTAAATTGTTAGAAATCTGAACCACTGAAGCAAATTTTAAAATATGATAATTTTTGTAAGTAGATATAAAAAAGGTAGATATATCAGAACCTTTAGCAAAAGGCACTGAAGTCAAACATTTCACTCAAGTAAGCAAATATCAATTTATATTACGAATAAAACCTAGAACTAAATGCTCAAATTTAATAAAACATGAAACGATTCTGCACTCTTAAAGATAATTTGATTACATATTCTCCTAGAATTTGTGGAAAGAAACGACTAAAAATTCTTTTCAATGTAATGTTGATTGTAACAAACCAAATAATCAAAAAGAAAAAAATATAACAAAGTAAAATAACTTATTGGAAAGTTCAATTACTTTCAGCGTTGTTCAGATTTATTAGTTTCGTATTTGTGAAGAAATGAAAACCTATAATTCATTTTGGTGCAAATCGTGACGTAGACTTTTAAGGCATTTACAAGAATCTTTTTGCTCTTCATTTTTTTAAACAAAATTTGCGGTTTTGCTCTTCGAATTCCGAGATACAGTTGACAAAACAAGTGGCTTACACATATAAAAACAAAGAGGAAAAAAAACGGCAGAGACGACTTCCAAATGAAAAAGAATGAAACCCGCTAATCTCAAGGGAGAAGAATAAAAAAAGTTTAAAAAGAAATAGCGAAAAACAAAAGCATTGAGTTCCTTCAACTCCTAAATAAAATATATATCTATATGTATAGCTTTTTTAAAGACGTAAAAAAGGGGGTTCTGCATCTATTCGAAAAGAAGGGAAAAGAGATTTACATAACGAAGTTTACAGTAAAAACAAATACACAAATTGTCGGTTTGCTCAAGAAATGATTTTTTTTCTCCGCTCTCTCTTCCCTTCTCGCACTTTTCATTTCTTAACTCATTGAAACTCGAAAGCAACTTTGTATCTACGCTATTACAGAAGTTTGGCTAGACCGTATTTTAAAATTCTTAAACTCAGAGGGAGATATTTTTGCAACGTATTTTGAATAGCTCGAGATAAAATTGCTTTAACGTTTTCTTTAGTCTTAAGGAAATTATTTACCGCAATTTACAAAGTACCTTATTCAAGAATTTATTTTAACACTTAATTACAAGGTATACAAATAGTTTTATTTAGTTAAACATAGACATAAATATGTACATTTATTTTAAAGACGGCTTTAATTAATGTACGACTTAATGAGGAAATAAAATTATTTTTAAAATATATCGGAAGCCTTTTTTTTCTTTTAAAAAAAAAAAAAAGATGTGTCCGTGTACAATTTAATATTTATTATTTGTATTAAGCAAATATTAATGTTTATTTTAATTAATTTGCTTACTCTTATACACTTACGTTTTTTTTTTTTAAAAAGATAATAATTTTTGTATTGGGCAATTCAGATAAAAATGTGATTAGTTTTTAGTATTTATAAACCATTGAAAAATAAACTAGAATCGCTGAATATAAGCTAAATAATCATTGTTAATCGTAGAAAGAATCGTAACAATTTTATTCTGCATTATTTTTACCGCATTATTAATTACAAGTGAAATTAAATTATTTTAAGGCTTCAAGCCATATTTTAAAGATTTTATAATTTGAAGATTGACTATAGAGCATGTTGCATTTACCTAAATTATTTTACTTTCAAAAGTTGTTTGTTTTTCTGTGATTTAAAAAGTAAATGCATTAAACTTGTAAAGGGTTCTTAGCTTCCCCTTGGCTTATTAGCTATGATGTTTGATATAAGAATCTCAGATTGCGGAAGAATCGTGGCACTTTCAAATGAGAATTACGATTTTAAGAGGTGCAGTGAATGATGGAGATGAGATATGGAGGTATTAAAAGGAATCGTAGTAGTATTCCTGAGATCTGAGTAATTTTACAAGAAGACGTACAAAGCGCGTTTGTTTGAATTCAATCTCGTTATTAGAGGTATACCATTTAAAAATTAAAAGATAAATAAATGGTACTATAATTCCATTAGTTGCAGGTTCAGTTTAAGTTAAACTACTTCACATACTTAATTTTATAATGTGTATTTTAAGATAAAGCGAATGAATTGGCTGATAAAATTTGACTTGAATTAAATATAATAAATTTCGCTGCTAACGAGCTGAAGCAAAATATATTTCAAACATTTTTGTGAATATAATAATCATAATTAATTAAATTGATAAAAAAGGATAATTATTGGTTAGGTATTTTATAATTCATACAATTCTTAGACATCTCTAACTAATATTATAATAGATTATTGGTTTCCACATAACTATTTCAAAGTTGATGAGAATATATATTAAATAGTGATTTTCAACATATTTTTGAGTTGTAAATTTCAGAATGTGCCATGAAATGCTCTTCTGTTTATTTGAATTAATTTCAGCGCAAAAATTTAAGTTTGTCTATTTGTAACCAACCTAACAGTCACATATTTCTTTTTTAAGATTTTAAATTTAATTATTATTTCTCTAAAATAATATTTTTCAAAAGGTTTCTTAACTGAAACTTTTCCAAGTTTTCAGGTAATTGTTTACTCATGAGTTTTTGCAAAACACTTCTTAAAAGTTCAAAAATATTTCTACAGTTCAATTAGATCCATTTCAAATAATTACAAACAAAGCAAGCTACTCAAGCATTTATTTATTTTTTATTTAAATGTGACATATCTGGTAATTTTTTCAAAAACTGTTAAATTCCTCAGTTTCTTTAATGTATTTAATGTAACTTGATACACATAATTTTACTTGTCTACGTTTACAAAATTAATTTTCTTTAAAAAAATATTTTGAAACAGCAAATATCTTATTCTGACAAGCAAGAGAGTAATACTTGAAAGTATTCTTTTCAACAAATATCTGCCAATAATTTTAACAACTTAAAAAATGGCATTTTTATTCGTTAAATCAATTATAAGTATGTACCATGATGTTTTATTAAAATAAATTAAGCTTTTTTTTTGTGTTCATGAAAAAATAATTGCGGAGTGAGAAGAAAAAAATATCTGAAAGAAATCACTAAGCCCATTAGATGGATTGATTCTAAAATTCAGAACCTTTTTTTTTCAAATCAGAAGCTCAGAAAGTAATGCTAATACAGTTGGACCCCAATTTAAGAAACCCCTATTTAACGCATTTCAAGATTTAATGAATTTGTCTTTTTCCCCGATAAAAAGGAAGGCAAAACCCCTATTTAGTGAATTATTTTTGTAAGTTTCTGTTAGAAAAAAATGTACATTTTTCAAATGACATCCTTTTTGTCCAGAACCGAAAAAAAAATATTTTTCTTGTCATTAGCAACTTTCGATGGGAAAGGGCGCAGGCCATTATTTGATTTTACAATAAAGATGAGTCATGAGTGTAACCCATCCTGGTAGTTTTGAGTAGGACTCGAAATTATTTTCTTATTTCATCCCGATCCACAGCGTAGGGGATATTTTAAGATTTTAACGATTATGTTACATTTGATCATGGACTACCTATCTGTGCAACTGAAGTTTAGGAATCTGTTAATTTGTTGGAGATTGAATAGCCATTCTAATGCAGGAATTGATAATGAAATTCCCATCAAAATTGTTACATTTTCTAATACTTAACATTGTTTGAGAACTGAGAAAATATACCTGTAAATGCTGCAGTATTTTCTTCACTGCATAAAGTCGAAAGAAAACTCTTTCGAGTCAGAAATCAAAAAGACTGTCAAACATCTCTATTAGTAAGTTTTTTTAAAATTTCCAATTAACTGATGCATAATAATTCACTAAAAGTATTTTTAGCTGTGTTAATTTCTAAAAATGGATATTTTTTGTGTAGTAACTTACTGTAGAATTTCCATAAGGTAAAGTGCAAAAATTGAATTGAAGGAAGCGCTAGACATCTGTGACCCAATGGTATTTAAAATCATCACGATAGGAATGTTTTTAGCACAACTTTGGATGACGCTTTCCTGAAGAGGGTGTGTATTGGCATAGAGTTCTCACGAATATGATTATCACTGTACTCCAAATTAAAGAGTGGCTCATTGTGTGTGAAAGAGTTGGCACAGTCAGCAATTTAGTGTCTTCATCGATAAGCCCATTGAAGCATCAGGGATTGGTGCTTTTGCACAAAGAGAATTCTGTATAAAGTACATCTTACATTCAGTCCATGGTGTTACATAGGTGGACAAATTATTAAAGCTAATGTTGTTCGTCTGACAGTTCTACAATGTCTTGTCAATTGTCGGAATTGACTTGCATAGTCTACTACTGTCTTACGGATAAGGTGTCTATCATTCCGTGCTAACCTAAACTTTCGTCATCCTCTGCTGGATTTCCTATTGATTTGATTCTCTTGAACTCACTACTTCCGCACTTATATCACAATATTAACGTTGTATTTCATGTACATTGCTAATACAAAATAAAGAAAAATCTCCCCTGACGAAGGTTAATTTATGGTTCCAATTCAAACTTCGTAACTTGCACATATGACATTCTAGATTATTGTAAAACATTGTGAATTCTGATGAAACGTGTAATACTATTAGACAAAAATTAACTTTTTCAACTTGCAGTTACAATTCCCATTTATGCTAATAAATTAACTGTTATTAAAAGGTTTCTCAGCCCATGCATGTGCGCTGGCTAAGAAATTTAATAAATTGCTTATATTATAATATATATATATATATATTAATTAATGTTTGTAATTTTTTAAATTCCGGCAGCTCTTTGCTCTACGCAGACTGATGCAAGGGGATGAAAAGAATCCCAAAGCCCCCTTGGCCGATAACTTCAGACCAATTCTTGAGCTGAACCAAAGATCAATCAGAACCAATATCGATTTCCAAAGAAGACCAGTAAGTATCTGATAATTTTCAAACTTTTTTACTTTGAATCTATTTTAAATATCTTAAGAATGAATACACTTCCATTAAATCTGAATTTTCATAATTTAATTTAAACAAGTTGTAAAACATGAAGGTTAAATTTTGCAAAATTTTTATTTTTCAATAAAGGCTCTTTTTGAAACTAATGCGGATAAGTTAATAGATAGAAAATTTTGATTTTCAGGAAAATATCGACAAATATAAAAGGAAAGAATCCCTATTATTGTAAAGAATTAATTAATAAAGTGCTTAAGTTACGTGTAGTAATAAAATTTCCCTATTAACGAGTTTTGGATAGTTTATTTGTTTAGAACAGCTTCATAAAAATAATAGAAAAAAAACCTATGTAAGAGAATCATTAACAATATAAAATAACGTAAGTTTTAAGCTCAAAATTCTTGACTACTGTGGTTTCTAAGTATAAAAAAGAACCTTCTGTGTTCTTCATATTTTTTAATCAATATTTACCCTGTATTTCACAAAACATTAATAATAAACACCGTAATACAAATTAGTGATTCATATTAAATTTATTTATTTTATAACGTCAAGTGCAGTTACTTTTATTATAGTGTATAATTTCTTACTTTTATAAATTGCTTCAGAAACTGGGAAATTAATAATTTCCAACTGATTATGCATAACTTAAATTTGTAATAACTTTTACTTATTTCTAATATGATTCAAATGTTATTTTATGACTCTTTAATATAAAACATGTGCAACAAATACATATTTTTTCACACATTCTTCATGAACTGGCCTTTATTACACTAATTTAAACCAAATTTTAGGTGCATAACTTATTTTTAATTATTTACGACATATTTTTTTGAAAAATTATAAGCAGTAACAAAAAATAAAGATATGGAAAATGACGTTAGTAGATCTAATCAAAGAAGAACCAATATCATAAATATTTTTCCTTTATTTATTTACTCATTTTAAGTGCACCAAATATTTTATCTGTACTGGATTCCGGGAAAAATTTAATAATTTATCTGTTAAAATGAATTTCCCACAATCTGCGCTATCTCTTTCGCATCGTAAGAAACTACACAGCGCTTAATCGGATCATGGATTCCGCTTCCCACCCCTTATTTCGTTTATCTCCCAGCATTTATCTATTCAAAACTTCCTGAAAGAATTCGGCCAGCAACGTGATGAGAGTTACTAATTCATCTGGAGTAAGTGTTTGCAGAAGGTTAGAGGATTTCCTTCACAATATATTCCCAATTGTAAAAAAAAATTAAATGAGTGTTTTTCTCTTTGCACTATTATTAACGATAAGAACAGTTAATTAGCGAAATAGGAACACTCAAAATTGGAGTATTAAGAGGTACCAATTTAGGTATTTTTGTTCTACATCTGATGCAAAAAAATTATATTTTTAAAATATTTATTTAATTAAAAATTGCTGTTTAATTTGTGTATCAAATAACTGTAATAAATGAAAGTGGATCATTTTTTCTTGCAATTGTAAATGTAATTAGGACATTTAATTATTGAAATTCTTCAGCTTTAAAAAGTACATTCAGTTCAGAAGAGTAAGGAAAATAATTGCATTACATTTCAATGATTATTTTAAATGAAGTAAAATTAACTTTATTAGAATTTGGACCGATCATAATTCTTAATTAAACATTACACGCTCTTGATATATTGTTGATGTTAGTTTTTAAGAAGTAATACTATTTAATAATATTACACAGAAGTTTATCCTTGACTTATATTAATTTATATCAAAAATTGTTTGAAATAAGGTTGTATGGAAAATAACAATATTATTTTAATGATGAATTGTGCATTTTTACAAAAAATTTGTAATCACATGATTTACTTTTCTGAAATAGATTTAAGTCATCGTAATTGAAATTTTTTTAATTAAAAACTGCTGTAACTTCTAAAATCAAAAGTAATGTGAAATTGTTCTTAAGAATATATAATATACTACATCAAAATATAATTTAATATTAAACATACATATAAAATATGCTCTTTCATACTAAAAACTGTATATAATTACATTTTAAGAACAGCAAATGCAATAGAGTTACAATTCAATAATCAGTAAGTTTTGACATTAGGTACAATGCTATTGCACAGACAATAAAACTTAAATCTGGGAAATATGTGATTTAGTCTTATAATAAGAACCGCAGTGCAAAGATGTAATACAACAGCTTACCCACCAGAAAATTCCGTGTAAATATTTTAAAGTTCATCATTTGCAAACAATTTGTGTTCCCACATTTTTTGCCCAAGAAATTTCCCATTATTTTAACGCTTTTGACTCTTTAGTTAATTATAGCTTTTTGTTAATACATCTTTTGTAAATTCGCATTTTTTTTCTTTATCCTTGCCCTTTTTGTAACTTTAAATCGAGCTTAAGTAGGAGGAAAAAAAATATCAAATCCATGATCCAAAGCATTTTAATTAGGAGAAGTGCGGGTACTTTTTTATCATGAAGAAAAAGGGGAATTGTTAGTTCTTTTTTTTTTCTTCATGTTTTCCCCTCGCTTAAATCGGAACGTTTAATCCGAAGTTCGTCAGAGTCTATTTCAATAAGAATAAGAACAGGGCTATTCATTTTAAATTTAATTTCCGACAGTGCGTATTAAAAAAAAGACTGAGAGGGCTGTCTTTTAATTTGATATCATACAACTTAAATTGTATAGAGCTTGCACATATTTTATACTTTCATTCTGAGTCTCGCTCTTTCGGTGATGGGAGAAAAAGGTAAGCTATCTTATAATTGTTTTTTGAAGATAAATTTTTAAGTACGTATATATTATCGCTTATGGCATTCGGATATAAGACTTTAAGGTAACAAACCCAATTTTTATTTAAACTATATACTTTCTTTAAAATATCAGAGAAATTTCATGGTGCTTATTGTATACTTAAAGAACATGGAAATTCTATATACAAGGGTATTTTTATACAAAATACATATTTTTAAAAATTACACATTTAAAAATTTAGCTGTTATCATTAACGAGTATCTTTGGAAGAAATTTACCTTAAATTCCATATCATTATAATTTACATTAATCATAATATTGCTTATTGATGATAAGAAAATGTTTTGATAGGGTTAATGAAAAGTAGTATTTAAAAAATTAAAAACTAAATATTCTACAAAAGCAAATTCAAAGTTAACTTTATATTTTCATTTAGTTTTCTAATTTCATTCAAACAATCTAAGAGCTCTCTATTAATGAAAATAAATTTCTGATTAATTGCCCTTACTTTTATTAAGATAATTTAATTAGGATTTCCAAGATTTTCTGTAAAAGCATTTTCCAAAAGTATTCTCTTATCTCTAAATAATTTATTATTTCCATATAAAAAGTAAGACTTATAACTTTTTCAAAATTTATTTTTATGTACGTACATGCAGAAGGTCTAAATCAAATGTTTCTAATTGCTTAAGGAGTTTATTGGGGACACATCGGTGGTATATTTGGCAAAATTGACTGCCGAATTCATAGATTTTAACGATTATATTTATTTTCCACTTTAAACGTGGGCATGAAAATCCCCATGCAGTACAAGATGTGGATAGAAACAGCCTATAAATCAGCCTGTGTTTTGCTCTTTCACATAAAACAATAAAATAACAATTCCTTTTCTTTGCTGAGGGTTCTTTGACTGCAAATATTTACCTGGACATGCTGCAAATTTACGTAATACTTTATATATAAATTCAGCATCTACAATCCACTGCTATTTTCGAATCAAATAACGCTTTCCTCCTTGAACCAAGAATGCTCTAGCATTTATGGCCATAATTTCTCCTGACTGATGGACAGGATATTGGGGGCGGGATACATTTATTTTCTAACTGGAATCTCTGGAAGTCATTCCATTGGTTTTATTTGTCTTTTGACGCTTCATCAAAGAAAATGTCTACTCAATGGAAATTTGTGTTGTTGAAGACCTTTCTATCGCAATAATCACTGTCTGTAATACTGTGCCAATGGAAATACAGCACAAACGTGTTTGAAATTGAATTATTAGCTGGATTTTCTGAGGGTTGTTCAAGGAGCCCCAGTGGAAGCACACTGGCTATTTTAAAACATTTTTGTGTGTAATATTATCTGGTTTTACACATTGTTAATGGTTTTTAATGCTCTGCAAAGTATAGTGGATTTTTTCAAATTAGGGACATGCTATTCGAACTCATTGTCTATACACGAGAGCTGAAACTTTATTAGAGGCAACACTAATGCAAAGGTGCTAGACAATGAAATCAAATAATGCCACACAGATACCAACCGTAAGATTTATGCCTACATCACCTTATCATGAATGGAATTCCTCCTCCTACATCATGCGCATGCCCAGTGACGAAAAGTGTAGAGCCGCTTATAGTGGATGTTCTAATGATGTATTGTCATAATGTGTTCCAAGTAAAAATGAGATATTGAGGTTCCATATGATTTAACGAAAAATCGGGAAGGGCTACGAAACGACGCTGGTCGTATTCACTTTGAATGCAATGAGTGCGATGCAAAAACTCTCCCACTTTATATTATTCTGTTGGATGAGACATGGCCCAAATAATACAACCCCCAAATGAAGAGTTAGTCAAACAAATATATAATCATCGATGCTCATTACATTTACTCAAAGTTCATCTAAACCTAGCAATATAAAACTTAAGAGCATTCTCATGTGAGACTAAGACAGTGTTATCCTAATATATACCTTTTCTCGACAGTAGCTTTAATGTTCAGTTTTGGAACACAAACTTTGATTAACTTTTAGAAAGAATCAGTGATACCTTCTGAATTCTTGTATTTGCAAGACAGCATTCACAAGGGCATACAGACCAAACTGTAACTGATTTTTTTCGATTGATCGGGCAAGCAAGTGCTGTACCAATCATTCCCATAATCTGCAAACCTAAATATTTATGACTTCGATTTGATAACTAGGGTTAATGAATCACATCGCTTTCTAACTCTTCCAGAGATTATTGAGGTAATAGAGCGCCCCTTTCGAACTACAGTTCATCAGGAACTGCTGAATGTATACGATTCCCACGTCACTGGTAACAGGTTATACGCATTGCTAATGACTGCTTTGGGAGACTATAAAGCTTTAAAACATATTCTATTTTGTTCCTTTTATTAATAAATAGTTGACACTAAACATAAGTGATGTAAAATTTTTCTATAATTTTAGATGAATTTAAATGTCTATATCATACTTACATAACGAACATAATGCTGCTATTCTCAAAGCAAAAAAAAAAAATATTATTCCATGTAAATAAAATAAAACATAATTTTAACAGTTTACTATACTTTTTAGAACGCTAAATTTTGCAAGAAATTCAATTAATCCCTTTCAACAATTGTTTTATTAAATGGTGCAATTTTTATTAGCAGTTACAAATTTCTGATGAATTCTGTGAAAAACTGGCAATCTTTCAAAAAATATCTTAATGATACTTTAGAAGTTAAAACAAACTATATATAGACACAATTGTAGTTTTCCCCCTTATAATTAAATTTAACTTTGAATAAAATTACAATTTTGTTTCATTAAAGATGTTTTTTGAAAGTTAAAGTTGTTCTCTCTAAAATTAGAGCCAAATTATGTTAGTTGTTGTTGAGCCTTCCTGGACTCAACAGCACAAATCATCTCTATTTGGAAAATGTTTCAAAAAAGGAACCAGACAATGTTTTATAAGGTATCATAGATTACTGTAACAGATATGAGTTACGTGACTGAAAGCAATCAAAAATTGTTACTTGTCTGATTGTGTTGTTTCGAACGGAACTGAACAATAAATATCTTTTGCTAAATTTACTCCTAGTATGATATGATGAATCAACAGATAGTTGAATTAGGAAAGCAAAAATCAATGGAGATATGAAGCCACCAAAAGTAACTGCTAATCATGTAACACAGATATACTCGATACTTAAGTCAAAACGGTGTCTAGAGTTTTACTTTTTCATATCAAAACGCATAAAAACAGACACGTACGAAAGACATCATTGATGGTAAACATTTGAAGCACAGACACCATGTAAAATAATCATACGAATCATACATACTAGTACAAAAAGAATAAGCTTCTCTTAGGCCTTTAGTTGGTGTATCATTTATAAGGCTCTAAATTTTGATATACTGTACAGTTTTAAAAACCAAATTTTTAAGCTCTCTAAATATTTGATACAGCAATATTGTTCAAGTGCATATCTATTTATCTATATAAGTAAATATTGTATAACTTGTTGATATTTTATTGAAATAAATCAAATATTACTACCATTTTTGTAGACAGTTGGAGGCTTAATTAATGGGTTATAAGTCCCACAATTTGGGAAAATCGTTATTTATAGAATGGAGATCAGAAATATAAATTAGATTGCATAAATTAATATACATTGAAGAAATTTTCAGTGAAAATGGAATTGAAAATTTTCGGTTGCGTATTAAACACCGATACGAAAATGATAGATTTAAAAATAAACTGAAGATGAGCATAAAATTTAGATTGCTACATTTGAGCAAATACTATTAATTTAAAGGAAACGGCATACCTTATGAACTTTCATTATTGCATACATGAAAAGTTTGTCATATTTGTTATGCATAATATCTAGCGCCTTTTTTCTAGTATTTTAAAGTTTTAACTCTAGAAGCATGCCATTGTTCAAAGGCCTGGTATAATACTTAAACTGTGAATGACTTCAAAAGATATGCGCATATTTACAAACGCACACATACACACTTTTCAAGGATTTTTGTCATAAAATTGTGCATATTATACTCCGGAATATATTTTACAAACGTATTTATGAAATACCTTTGTGATATTTTAACGCGTTTGATTCTAAAACTTTAAAAAAAACATTCCAATGCTCATTTTATACGAAAATTTAAATTTCCTAAAGGACTCTTAGAAACAAACAGAAAACTGAAAAGGTATCTAATGCTACGAAAGTTTTTGTTTCACTTTTAAATGGATAATTTGACTCTTTAAGTAAAATTTGAACATCAAATAAATGTTTATCAGTCTATTAAATATAGATGATAATAACAATTTCATTAGCAATCTGTAGCTATATTGAAAAAGGAAGTTTTCATATTTTCATGTACAATGTTCATGAAACTTTAAGAGCATCTTCCGAATATCAGGTATGTAACAAATTTTGTCCTTTTCTAATTCAGCCCAAAAAGAATATTCAATTCTTGAAGGGTCAGTCACTTCCCTCCGCTGTTCAGAATAGTATGTGTCATTAAAAATGTAATTCTTGATCAAATAAAAGGTTTCGTCCTAATAAAACAACTTACACAAAACACAATCGGATTTTTCTTTTATTACTTTAATAGATAGTTGCATATCATATTTGATGAAATTATTAATAAAAACCCATTTTTAATTGTTTTGAGGAAAGTTTAATGTTTTCTTATGTTAAAATTACTATCGGAATGAAGACATTGATTTAGATTTCTGTCTTTTTAGGGAAGTGAGTGCCCTAGCATGCAAAGACGTATGTCTTACCAAGGTAAGTATAGTTTCTAATGATTGCTGGTGATTAGAATAGACAAATATCAAGTTCATTTATCAGGTACGTGAGAATAAAATATTAACGTACTTATTGAAAAATAATGTTGCAAAAAGAGCATCAAGAATACATCGATATTTAAATTTATTATAAAATATTGCTTAAGTCTAATATTTAATGTATTCGCTTACCCCAAATAACTTAGAGAAATTAGCAAGATAAATAAAAAAATGAATCTCATTATATGAGTATATTTAAATAAATATTCTACTAAAATAATCTTAACCTAATGATTTTATTAATAGTATTGCTTTTTTTTCTCTTCCTACCACTGTTGAAGAAAATATAAATTAAAAATAATATGAAACATTTAATTTCAAAGAAAGATAAAAAAAAAATTAAGATTCTAAATATATATATATTGGCTATTTTTTCAAAACCTTCACATTTCCTCTTAATGGTAAATAAGCAGAATATAAAGAATATATTGTTTATGTGCAGAGCGATATACACCATGGTATTTTTACCATAAAGTATCTATCTAATAAAAAAAGCTAATAATTTCCAATAAATTACTCAATTCTTAAACACGAATTTTTTATTGACAAAATTATTAAATTATATTAAACATAGCATTTATAATTAAAGTCAATATTATTTAAACAACAATTAACAATTTTATATAATTACAGATAATATTATCCAAGCAATATTTTTAATCTAAGTGTACTTTGAGTAACTATTAATATAAAACTATAATTTTTAAACCTAAGCAATCTCTTTTCAATTCAAAATTACATATAACTTGAGGATTTTTAAGAGTTTGAACAAATTATTGCAAATGCATCGTTTAAAGTAATACAGTCTGAAATGTAAATGTATATAATGTAATTTTCTACATTTCTTAATTTTACAAACTTTGTCGTTTAAATAAGTAGAAGTTCATTACTACAAAGGAGAAAGAAACCCTCTTCTTAAGATTATTCATACTTCGCAAACTTAAATATAATTGAAAAGAATTTACGATTAACCCAAATATATTAAATTATGCTGGCTCGAATAACTTTCCAATTCTTGGCTCACATGAGTAGCTTCACTGAAAATGTCCAAAAACGGAGGAAAGTTATGAAATTTATTAATTAATTTTTGTGTTATCAGCACTCAATTGATTAAGAGGAGTAAATTTTCTTTAAAAGAATGCACTATTCTTGCCCAAAATAAAATGCTCAAATATATAGAAAAAAGGAATTTAAGTATTTTATACAAAGTTCCTGAGTATTAAAACTAAATGATGTTGAGCAGCAATCGATTAAATCAATAAATGGCAAAATGATGTATTCTTTCACATAGTATTTTACTGAATAAAATGTATTACTTGAAATTGAAATGAATCATTTTCCTCCCAAATAAGGTATCTTCTCTGAACGGGAAAACAATATGTATTAGGTTCGGATGAATGTCACGCATGGTTGCTGACAGTGGACTTCGTAAGTCTGAACCTTTTTCAAATGACGAAAACAGCAACCGTAGAGCACCTTGCTCTACCATGTGGTCGAGGTAGGGTCACTAATCCACTGTCTGTGGCGCTTCCTTCGAGTCGTACTTTCGATTCCTGTTCCCACTAAAGACCCATTCTTGAGGCTTGCGTTAAATTTGTAAAAGCTAACAGTCTTCACACGTAGCTGTGATGCGTATGTTAAGGGAGGCATCTTCCTTGTCACTTGACCAAGGTTCAAGATTACGAAGTCTACCTTCCAGTGTAACCTTAAAATCCGTTGTTAATAAAAATCAATCACTCTCCTGCTCATAGCATTGATTCATGAGAAAATATTAAGGGCGATTTCACTTGATACATAGAATTCTTCAAATGTATATAATAAAATGTAACAATTTTTATCTTTTTCAATATTTATATTATTAATTTTAGTATTACCATATATTTCTGAATATAAGCCAATCCATGTATAAGCCGAGAGGGAGTGTTTCTTCAAAAATTTACCCGAAATTTGAGACCGTATATAAATTCAAATTGAAAACAAAATTGAAATTAGCGCGAAGAGAAATTCGTATACGACATGTGATCAACAACCTATTTTTCATGCCCTACAATTTGAACTTGCTTCATGTTGATTGTATGTAATCAGACATCCAAATGAGTGAATGAAATATTCAGAAACTTGGTTTCCGCCACTGGCTTTGTAGGATTTATGGGATTTTTCTTTTCTTTTAGGTTGAAAGTTATATTCAAAACACCTAAAAATTTTAAAAAATTAAAATCAATTATGCATGGCTAACAGAAAATGTTAAATTAAATAGAAAAAAATATATATACATTTTTTTCAGTGTTACCAGACACATATACAAGCTCGACTTGTACAAGGACATATACGGTATTTTTTAAATAAAACAATTCAATTTTCAAACTTGTATAGATTGAAAAATTCATCAAATTAAAACTGTATTTTCATATCTTATTGCTTTTCTGTTGAAATATATGCTTCTAATTTTATATTTCTAAACTAATATTTGAATTCATAATTCTTACATTTAGTTTGAATATAATTTTATTAATAAAACTTTATTTATTTGAAAGAAACATTTTATAATAGACAAGATGGAATTTAAAAAAATCTTATGGGCAGTGTGTTATGCATACGTAAATAACAAAAGTTGGATTCTTACCTTGAAATATTAACTAAGAATCAGCATTTCTAAATGTAGATATAGAGACAGGATAAAAAAAAATAAAGCGCTTGGGTGGTCAATAAATTACTATAAATTCTTTCATTCTTGTAAAACTGAGGTTTAAAAATAGGAATAATAATTCAAGAGGCTCCAGATTGTAATTTAATGGCTTTTTAGACAAAGTAAAATATTTTTTAACCAAACAAAAGTCACAAAATTATTGTATTTAATTTACTTCTATGATATTTATCGCTGTTCCTTATTCTACTAAATTGATCAAAATGAAGGATACTTTCAAGCTATAAAAAATATTTTGATTTGAATTTGTATACGTCAAAACTCGTGAAGAACATTTTAGATAGAACGGTTTAAGTGCAGGGATTTCTCTTTTGAACAAATCCTTTAAAAAAATACCCCTTGTATTTCTGAAACTCGATAATTATCAGCTGTAAGCATTTGTGTAAGCTTTTTGTGTTTTCATTATGCTATTTATTAAATTACATTATCAACTTTGCTATTTTTTTTTTTTAAAAAAGTTTGTTAAGACTTGTTCTAATAACAATTTTCTTCTTGCAGCCAACGTCTTTGAAACTCTCAAAGCACCGTGATAGGGATATCCGTATCCCTATTGTGGCATCCGATGCGAAAACGGGCCACAATGTTCACTCAGAAGTGAACGAGTTTTGCCCCGTCATCATCATCATCGTCATAATCATTACATGTCTATCCCCGTCATCAGCATTTCAATTCAACCCACGTCCTTTCAACCGATGTTTGTCTTCCTTCGTGTGTTTTGTGGTGCTGAAGTTCCTCTCAACACACACCAGATTGCTTGATGGTCATAAATCTGTGTCTAAGCGGTCACGAGCGAACTTCTTTATGGATCAAATGTTTCAGAACTGCTTTTGAAAGAACTATACTGAATGCTCTTAATCTAGATTGCTGTTTATGAACTGAAATATACTCAAGGATTGTATTAAACAACCGTCCTTGAATTCAGATGATACGTTCATCGAAAGAAATCTGAAATGGCACCGGAGGTGAGAATTCAAAATATTAGAAATTTTTTGCCTTATATGTATTAATCAAAATTTAAATCAAATTAATTTAAATTTTATATGTTATATTTTTCTAGAAACCTCGTGTTCTTTTCTAGGATTTAATAACTTTATTTTTTTTTACTAACTAGATAAATTATTCAAGATTTAATTGTACACACAATTTTGATGTGTACGTATATTTATCATGCCATTTTATCTTAAAAATTGTGGCCTCTTTGACTCTGACTAACATTTCATTTATTGCATATATATAGATTGAAACAGGAAATCGTGTGAATATTTAACGTTCCCAACGGCCAAAATAAATGTTTTTCAAAATTTTTTCTCTTTTTTTTATTTTTTACGAATTTTGTTTGGTAAAACTCGTCAAACTTTACACTGTAAACTTATCAAGAGAAAGTTCCAAGCATAATGTTAATTTCAAAAAAAAATAATTTTGAGCTTTATTTTTCTAAAGATAATAATCCATATTTTATTCCTAATAGTTTAAAAGACATTTGAAAAACAACAACATTCGGAAACTAATGCATTTTGACTTTTCTCTACTTTGCATTAAATAAATCTTACTAATTTTACGGTTTTTTTAATTCTTTTATAAATAATTTATAATTAAAACTTATGGATAAGAAGAAAATAATGAATAAATCTTTCTTTTGAATAAATATCTATAGTAGTTTTAAATAAAGTAAGCCAAATAAAATTCAAAATGAATAATATTCTTAAACGTCTCTTCAGCTACAGTTAACATTTTTATAAAATATGATTCCCTGATTCCCCACGAAGTGGTGAAAGCAAAGAAATCATGTATAAAAAAAAAAAAAATATTTATCTTGTATGTTAATTTTCACCTTTCTTTGGGAACTGCTGCTAAATAAGCTATCCCCTTACGAATAATTTCCATTAAAAGTATAAATGACTGCTATGCATTCTAAAGAACATAGCACTCAGGCCGTAATATACCCTAATGGCAGAAATGAGCACTTTCGTCTTTGCAGGGTAATTTACCGTGGCGACCAATTCGTAGCAAAACTGCAAGAAAAACCAAGAGAAAATACAGAGAGAAAGAGATCCCAAACTATCACTCCTGTTGCAGTTTAGGGTGACGTGAATGATTTGGCGGCAATCGAAAATTATGTAGCTTTAGACTTAGGTAACAATCCTTCAATCTTCTAATTAAGGTTGTATGCTAGCGATTTATCTACAATGGCGCGAATTGGACGGATTTCATTACAGGAAAAGATGAGATTGAGATATTTAAGAAATAAAAGATGCCACCACTTCAAGTAATTGGAAGGTGATAGAAAAGGCGATCTCATACGATATGATGAAAAGGATACTAAATGTGGTATTTGACATGAGAATTATAAGGTCGGCTGATAAATTTATGAACGATAACAAATATAATCGGATTAATAATATTTACTAAAGTAAAGAGATGGGTTTATTCCTTTATTTCTCAATCAAGCTCGGTTATGACGGAATCATGGATGGTAAAAGGTAATGCACGCGCTTAAATATTTTATTTTGGTCATTATGCTTTATGTCGTTTCCTAGTTTTAGGCAATTTTCTCCTAATGTAATAACATTTCGTATAAATGATTATATCAAGGGATAATTTAAGGTATGTATTTTACTTATTCTTTAACACTTGGGTATTTTGGGAAAAATACTCGAAATCAAATTTTGCTATTTTATTATTACATTTGCTGCTATGAACAATTTATTGAAATGAATTGCTACTTCATGTTTTTTTAAAATATTTATGAATAAATATAAAATGATTAAAATAGGTTTTTACAAAACATATATATATTATTGTATATATAGCGATGGAGAGTAAAAAATTCGTATTTAAAAATTCATTGTACAATTATTTTTGTTCATAATGTTTTGTTAAAAAAATGTTTAAAAGGAGAGAAGTCAATTTAACAAATTTATTTAAATCACACTCTAATTTCTTAATCTTTTGAAAAAAATTTAACATGTACAGTTATTTCTATCTTGTTTTTCTTAAGATATGTATTGAAATTTATTTCATACTACGTATATTTATTCTAATACACTATTAATTATCAATTATTTTCTTAGAACTAAGCATTTAATATTTAAATACCAAAGAAATATATTTTAAATACCATGATCTTCTCAAAGTTTTATGTGCATCTTTTTTGAAAAAAAATAAAATGTTTAATTTTTTAATTTTATTTTGTTAATGCTTAATTTTGTCAATTTGGTTAAAATACTTAAATGAATTTTACGTTTAGGAGATAAGAAGAAATCATTTTGCTTAGAAATGAATTCAAAATATTCAGTATTATAGGAGATATAATTGTAAAAATGCCCAAGTGTGCAAAATGGAAATTTTATTCTCAAAAATAACAATAAAATTTAGAGTGATATGCAACCATTTCAACTTATTCAAAACCAAGTGAATAACTTACGTTTATAATATTTTTATGATTGTTTAATCTTATGTTTATTTTAGTATTCATGAATTTTTCAAACCCAGGTTTTTCTTTGTAAGAAATATAATGCAATAATTGAAAAAAAAATAAAAACTTTTGTGTAGCAAACAATTTAGATTATGTTTGAAATATTTTTTCTTCTACGCAATGAGATGGTGCTCAAAAATTTCACCGGCGTATCAAAGGGAAAATAAAATAAATTTTAATATTAATATTTTATCTTAAAAAAGCTCAAGAATTTTTTTTTTCTCACATAACAAGATCAAAGAGTTTCACTGGCAGATTCCTATGTTAGGTAGATATAGAAGCATACTCATATATATAAATAACTCATAAAGACGAAATGTTGTGTTTTTTGTCTTAATCCAACCGAGAAAAAGAAAGAGGTTATAAAGTAAATGTAGTCTACCCGTTTGAGTATGACCATTCTTTTCAGCGTTGAGGGTTTAGACATTAAATTGTAAAATAACGATGGGAATAAATTTTATGCTCTCATTTCTAAGAAATAGTAGAAAGGAAAGAAGCATTTCTTCTATTTCCCCTTTTTCTACCGAATGAAGATTACTTCTAGTATATATGTAAAACTCACGAATTCATCTGGTTATTTGTACTTAG
Organism: Trichonephila clavata; assembly: GCA_019973975.1. Taxonomy (NCBI): domain Eukaryota; kingdom Metazoa; phylum Arthropoda; class Arachnida; order Araneae; family Nephilidae; genus Trichonephila; species Trichonephila clavata. Next base: position 85,606 of record BMAO01001703.1, on the reverse strand, counting down.
AAATTGCAAAAACTCTGCTAACGTTTTATGTCATTAGTGAAAGAAATATATTTCCATTAAATAAACGGGAATTTTCTAATAAAGTAAAAAAGAAAAGTTGATAAAAACAAAATAAAACAAACATTATGGTTAGCAAATGTATCACTTTTTCCCCTCCTTTTGTTATTATTCTTCTATTGTATGTGTGTGTTCCCCCCCCCCTTTTTCTTTTTTTTCTTTCTCTTTTGATATTGGGGATATTTTCAGCCAGTGGAAAATATCTCTCGGCTGATGCCTTCCTCCCTATTTTTAATTCCCTTTCCCTTTGATCAATATTTATAAAAACAAAAAGTTCGAAAATTCAATATTGCCATAGTTTAATTAAATGGCACCACTATGTTAATTGAAACATTTTTTCCCCCTCAGCTTCTTGTTAATGTACAAAAACTTCCTCTGAAAAAAAAGTTAAAAAGTCGTGAGGTAAAAATTTTAATTTCATAATAGCCACAGATTTTCCTTTCTGTGTGAGGTATACTGTTTTACTCGTTGTGATATTATGAGATTAATTTAAATCGACCGGATTTATTTAATTAACGGTACAGCCGTTAAATTTAAAACATTAATCCTTTCTGCACTGAAATATAATGCTATGAGTTTTGTTTAATTTTTTGTACCACTTTCGCCTTCCTCGGAGTATTTTCGATAACTAATGTCTACGAATTATAATTGCTTGAATATTTTTGTAATTGGATTTTTTTGCCTTACTTTTTCATTATCGTGTTCTTATTATCATGTTATTGATGTGTGAAAGTCTGAATTAAAGCTATCTTTTAATTACTTTATTTGAAAGTCAATAACTTACTAAAAACGTTAAGTTTTCCTTGATTTCCTTTCAATATTATTTTATTTATTTATTTTTGGAATCAGTAAAACAAAGAAAGGTAATTCAAATCAATGGTTGAGTATTAGGAGTGTATGCTAGATTTTTAAAGCAGTTATTCAATAAAACTTCTGATTTCTTTTAATTTTTTAAAAAAGTTTTTAATTGCATGCATTTTTCAAGTAACATAGGAGTAGAGATTGAACATGAAACTTTGCACCTATCACTAATTTAAAATCGGATTTATGTATGCTAGGTATTCGATATAACTTATATATTTTCCAAATGTTTTTTAAGTGGTTTCTCTCCTCAATTGCAATTTTTAAAGTAATTCTCTATTTAAAATTGAAAATGTGTTTTATTTCCTTACATTCATTTAAAATTCATAATATTTATAATCATTAAATATCAATATCGATTCAAGCATTAGTTGATTATTAAAAAATTATATCACTTTAAATTATTAGATTTGTTCCAATTTTTTATTACTAAATGACAAACAATTATCGATCTTTTGAATTAATTTTATTTGAAAAATAAGTCTTACACACAGATTATTCAACTGTTAGTCACATATTGGGGATAAAAAGTGAAAGAAATTTAATTCATCTCAGTATACTGTAAATACGTTTGCTTAACTTAAAATGTAAATCAGCTATTTTTTTTAATATTTTTGAAACAAAAAATATAAACTAGCTTAAAAATTAAAAAACTAAAAATTCCTGCATGAACTAAAACATAATTCTTTTTTTACGAACAAGAGGTTTGATAAACTGCTTTGAAAATAAGTGTAATAAAAGAAATTATAAAACTGAAGCATTATTTAAATATTTTTAATTTCAAACACTGAAAGTTTATTAACATTGAAATATCTATTATTACATATTGGTTTAGATTACACTACCTTTGTAAGCTAAATAAATAAAAATAAATTTTAGAATGTTGAAATTCCAAAGGTAAGTTCAGTTTTATTGTTTCCTTAAATATATGGTGTATTTTTTTTTTTTTTTACTCTTTTAACTTTCAACCCAACAACTGTTTTTCTTGCAACTCGCGACAATTAAATTTTAATATGTGTAACACATTTTGTTAATATTGGGTAACACTGTTGCCACAAAAAATTGTCGCAACAAGTATGAAATCAGACTCCATTCCATAAAAAATTATGATAAAAGAAAAAAGAAAACTACAGTGAAAGAAAATAACAATTAACAGGATGGAATATAATAAGAATATTTTTACAATGATTAAGTGGGAAAATGGTTGAACGAGAAAAGCTTCGAGGGTATGAAAATGAAATTAATGGAAAAGAGGAAATAAAGAATAAGTTTTGGAAAGAAAGAAAGTCAAGGGAATGAGAAAAAAAATCTTCAGAAAGGTCGTGAAACAATTGTTTCATTATAACTAACTTGCTTGAGTACAGGCTTCATTGTGTTAGCTAATTGCACTTATCAGTTGGGAATGCTTCTTGCAATATTTTTACTTCTAATCCTTTGAAAATGGAGAAAGACTTGTCTTCGAAACATAAGAAGAGATATGAATCGTTAAAAATTAATTTGGAAATCTTAACCATTAATACTAAGTTTTGAAGGAAATATTAATCACACACAGCTGTCTCAATTAACAAACAAGTTTTATGCAATTACTTACATTGAATAAAATAATTAGTTAATATATTATTCTTATATTTCTTTTCTGTGTTTAATCCGAAATACCAGATGTAGACCAACTAAATTTATGGTGACAAAGAGATAGCTATTTAGTCCTGGTGTTAGCCGTAGCTTTGAGCGCCATGCAGGTGACGGCACTATTTCGCTCTGTCTCCCCTCCCCCCCATGAATTTGAGGGTAAACACCCTGGGTGGCTGTCAGGGGACCCACCTCTATTTCCCTTCCCCCAGCATCATGAGTGGTTCGATGAACATTTAGAGTGCCTACATACTACATATTTACAAACATCCATGCATTCAACGGGATTCGAACCAAGGCCCTAAGGTGTTAACCCAGTCCTTATGACTAAGCACTATTTTTTTTCTGAAGAAACTAATCAGAGAGAAAGAACTTTACAAAGATGCCCAATTCGAAAAATATCTCAAAAATAAAAAAGTAATTGTTACACATAAAGAAAAGAATATTATAAAATCATCCTAAGTTCAATATACATATATTCTAAAAAAACCTAAATTATATATATATATATATATATATGTACACGTTGATTTAAAAAAATAAATGAATAAATAATATTTTATTTTGAATGTAACATAAAAATAAATGATAGTTCCGAAAACTCCATGGAGTTTAGGATGTTTAAAACGAACATAGATTGCTAAGAACATACCTTTTAAAAAAACTAAAAAAATCTTATGGAAACACATCTACCAATTAATTTATTATTTAATATGACTCTGAAATAAGTCAATAATTTTTTAAAAAATTATTACAGATGTATTACTTTCTACGAACTAACCTGTTTTACCTAAGCTATTACTAGTTACTGAAAAGAAAGTTTACGAAATTCAGAAGCAATTGGATATTTGTAAAAAAAAAAAAAAAAAAAACTAAACTAATTTTACTTTTTTTTAAACAAAACAGATTAATAAAGCTGAATAAATTTTTAAAAAATTGCATCTTCTTATGAACTTTTTCATTTTTCCTCAATAGTATATAAAGATTTTTTTACGTATTAGAAGCAAATAAAATTACATTTTATATGAGATTAAATTCCATGAATCAATGCATAATATCATAAAATGGACTTTGACCTAATTTGATTTAACATGCAGCCTCCAGCAGTATTTCACGCGATAGGTCTAAATGAGATTTAGGACACGAACTGGTAAAAAAAAATTAAAAAAAAAACATCGTCCGGGTATGAACTTACAAATTACTTTTAGAACAGATGTTGACTGTAAAAATTAAAAAAAGAATATGAAATGAAAACTAGGTATATTGGATACATCAAAAAGTTGAAAAATCACCTTAAATTAACTGTAAACTCACATTTTTTGCATTATAATTACACAGTATTTGTTTTTTGCATTTTCATTTTAATGCGGCAATAAGAAACAATGAATTTATTAGTAACGATGTTCTTTGATTGGAAACAATTTCAAAAGAGACATTTGATTACGATATTCATGAGTGGAAAATTTAATAGCAATATTCTAGTTTTGCAACACAAAAAGAAGATAAAAAAATTCTCCATATTGCTTAAAGAAAATAGATGAAACAAACCATTTTTACAAAAAAAAATAATTAACAATGCTATGTAAGCATATGAAAGTAAAACAAGGCACAATTTGGTTGCATAAAAAAATCCTCATTTTATGATAAACCTAATTAAAGTTTTTAGGCATTTATTATTTATGATGAATGATTATTTTATTTGTGATCGGTAAACGTCTGATGATTTTTTTCTTTCTTTAATAATAATTTAATTTATTTTGTTCATTTCTTTTTCTTTAATAGTAATATTAATTTGCTTAAAGTAGCACAAAATGTGTACTCGTAATTTTTATCAAGTTAAAAAAAATTAATACGCTTAAGATTTTATTTTTGCCAAAACTCATTTCCATTTTTTTTTTTTACTCTCGAAAATTTGACATTCACTAGTTCTTTTCGTTTATTTGAAATATATTATAATGTACGATTTATATACATGTAAAGTCAGTGTGAATCATATTTCAAATTTGAATAATAATCCTCAAACAATGTTTCAAAACTAAACGAATTAGAGGTTATCAGCTCTTATATTTTGACATTGAACAAGATTATCAAACATATATAACAAAAGCGTTGTGAATAACACCGCATGTTTAAAATTAATTTAATGCTTGGTTTAAAACAAAACAGTATTCACACACACATACAGCACATTTTAGTAACTCCCAGAAGATGAATTTTAGATTAATGAGTACGGTTTTTATGTTTATTAATAACAGAAATTTTTCTCGGTAATGCATTAACCGCCAAAAAAGGCTTTTTTTTCTAAAAAAAAATTGCAAAAGAACCGAGTCACGCTATTCTAACATTATTGAAAAGAATGAGAATTAAATAAATTTTATTTCGATAAGTAATCAATACTAATTACCATGGATTTATTTTTTCCTGTTTTCAATAAATCAAAAAGCTTTCCTTCATTAATTTAGGATTTCCATCAAGGCACGTTGTCTTTAAGATATACAGCTTAAGAAGCAATGAAACCAACTATGAGATAGCAGTAAGTTAAAACTAAAGTTTCCATAAAACTCAAAATATATTACTCCACAAAATGTATTTGATTATTATCATTTCATTGATTTTCTTCTGCATTCTAATATACTTACATTTCCAAATTTCTTTTTTTTCGCCACCAAGATTTAAAGAAAAAAAGTTTGAATGCTTATATAATCAAATTTTAGGTAGAATTTTCTAATTAAAATTTTCCGTACTTAAATGACAAAGAACATATTAATACCTTGATTGGATTTAGGTCATGCTGAAAAATTCAGTTATATATATTTTTCTTTCTCAAGAAGATAGTATTTTCTTTAATAGATTGCCATTGAAAATGTATTTTTTTCTCCACAGTTAGTGATGAGGTTATATTTTATTTTATGATTTTTTCTTACAAACTTTGGGGTCATATATTATATTAGCTTTATTACAGGGTTTTTATTGAAAATGCTTTTAATTTTTAAATATAGAATCTTTGTACTTGAAAAAAAATATGTTCTACTTTTATTCAATCTTGATTTTATATTTCTGACTTTTATACTTCTCTAAATCAGTGTTTCTCAAGCTTGAAAAATATTTGTCGGATCATGGACCAGTGCCAGACCACAAATATTATTTACTAGTCTTTCAAATTGAGAATATTATCTACAGTAAAGACAACATGTATAAAACTAGTAACTAGTCATAAGATGTTTGAGATGCCTAATTTTGTATCTGTAAAGATTAAGCCACTTATCTAAATAATAGCCTTTCCGGTTCACATCAAATACTAAAATTTTGACTTAATTGGTCTGAGGAACACACTGTTATAAATGAAATATAAGAAAAGAGAATGAGAGGTATTTTTATGATTTTTTTCTGAAATTTAATATATTTGAATTAAATTGTGTATAAGCAATCGTATATTATTTTATGAAGAAGAGAGAATGTATTTGCATCTATTGAGATTTTACTTGAATTATATAGAAGATATTTCTTTGTATGCTGTATGGAAACTAATAAATATAGTTTCATTAAATGTTTCGATCAAATTAGAAAAGTGTGACAGTTATTTCTTTGAAGAACAATCGTTATCTTTAGATTTATGCGCAATGATTACTTACTTTTTCAAAACAGCACAAAGTTTTCTTCCTGCTGAGACACCTCTACCAATCAATCTTAAGCCATAAACAAAATGAGTATTGAGTTCATTCATTTTGTCTAACTTTTTAGAAGTACAAAATGCCGATATGAAACTGCAATTTTTACAGTGCAAAGAAAAGTTTGAAGATAATCCAAACCTTGAATCTTCCACAAGATAAAGGCTTCCTGCTCTACACTTTTTATTTGGGCAACACAATAAGGAAAAAATACCAATTAAAATTTCCAGATCAATCAAACTGTTTCCAGTTAAATGTTCTGTATTACTTTAATCATCATTTACCTGATAACAATGCTGCAGCTTCAGTGAACTGGCGGTCATAATTTCTTCTTCCTTGCATGAAGCAATTTCATTGTATGTATTTTGGTTTCCATGAAACTTTCTTTTACGGGGACGATGTGAACGACATTTACCCATGATTTCAGGTAAAATAAATTTAAGATTAAATTAAAATAATTTAAGTTCTAAAAATAAAGCAAAATATAGAAATAACAGAATTAAGATAGGCGTGGTAAATATAACGTCGAAGGTAAACAAACACGGAATAGTGATAGTCTTAAAATACCGTTGCCAATCGTTTGCAACAAAACTATTTGAAATAATTATTAGCAAACTGTAGCTTAGTAAACAGATAATTAAAATTTTGGTTTTTGAAATTCCATTTTAGGGAAATAATAATTAAACACTTCATATGTCGCTCACTTCCGGTCTAGATGACATTACTTCCGGTTTCGTTTTCAACTACTATGACTTATTAAAATTGCTATATCTAGAGTTCTAATTTACGTAAAATTAAAATAAAGACTGTTTTGGAATCTTAAAGGTTGTGGCTTTGTTTTACAATCATAAAAAAAAATTCGACATTTTTGTCAAAAAACACTTTTTCAACCTAGTCGGATACCTTAAATCACACGAAGGATGATAAAAACAGATTGCACTTTTAATATTTAGTTCAAAATTTATACTCTTTTGTCATCTAGAAGGTAAAAAAGAGCAATTTTTTTTATAAAACTAACTATTAAAATTTGTTTAAAGCTAAAACTATTTGTTAAAAACTAAATCTTACACATTCTGTTTCATGCATGTAATAAATATTCATATTGTTGGTACTTTCATAATAAATATTGATATTTGTTGATACATTCATAATAAACATCAACACTTTTTTGATACATTTATCATGAATATTCATCTTATTTTACTCATTAAAGTAAATATTTGTATTATTAATGTGCATAATCAATTTGTTATACTCTAGATATTTTTAGACATGCTCATTTTAAGGTATTTGTATTAAAATAAATCAAGGAGCAAATTTAGCAAAAATTTACACTAACAATCAAAATTAACTGTTTACATATGCAAAGATTTTGATCAATTTTAAAGCCGAATATTTAAATAAAGTTCAATAATATATTAAGAAAAAAAATGAGATTGAATAAAGCATAAATATTGAATTAAATATAATAAATAATTTGAAAGCAGCCACATAAAATGAATAATTTTGAGTTACAATTCATAAAGTTAAACCTATTGTTTAACTTTCCATTTTGTCAATTTTGTAAGATGATCTATATGACATTATATCACTTTAGCAAACTATATTCTAAAGAAAAAACGACCGAACTTAAATTTGAAAAAGAATGGAAGAGCTAATTGGTTGTCTTTTTTTTTCCTTTAAAAAATCTTTAATTGAAATTTCGTGTGATTCAAACTTTCAAAAACAAACGTAATGTTTTTTTTTTTTAAATTGAAGTAATTAATGAATTAAATTAAGCATTCAAAATTTAAAATGATTTGTTATTCCTTACACCTCGTATTTTTTTAAAAATTTTCTTAAACAACAAACAATTTTATAATAAAAAATTTAATGTACCATGTTTTTATACACATTTTCATACATTGTCATCCACTTCTGAGCTATGGTCCAAATTTCAACTCTAGTTTGTCGGGAAGTTGGTTTAAAATCAATTACAAAATTCCTCCCGGACAGGCATACAAGAAAGCGAGTTGGTAAAAACATGGTAAAAAAAAAAATGATTAACATAAATAAATGAGACTATTATGTCGTTTTTATTCACAAATATTCTATTTCCTAGGTAAAAAAAAATACAATAACATGATAACAGCTTAAAGTAACATTAACAATTTAATTCATTGCTTAATACTTGAATGATGCTCATAAATGCAACACTCCTTTTTATAGTATGTTTATTTTAATGTCAAAATTATATTTCTTGGTGGTTGAATTGAAAACGTTATCATATTTATTGAAGTAGACCACACATAAAAGGAAAGGATGGCATACATAATAATGAATTAAACAGAATACTTGTATACGTGAAATGTTTCGAGAAAGAAAAAAGTAGTTTCTCACTTCATTTGGGTAGAGCATTTAGAAAGAACAAGTAATGATCCTTCTCGAAATAAGATATCAAAATAAGGAAGTATTTTTAGTGGATTTTTAGACATTAACACAAGAACATTACAGCTAAAAATATAACAAAACCTTAATTAAATAACGAGATTTTAAAAACCTTAACAAAGTTTCAGTTATAAAAGCTAAAATAATTCAAAATACATTTATGTGATAAATCCCCTGATGATGGGTTATGTTAAGCGTTTACAATTCATGACGAAAAGTGCTATACTGCGTGAAATTAAACCCACATAATGGCTCTGAAACACTTTGAAAACTTAATGTATTCTCTAAATAATGATTTGAAAAAGATTACATCAAAACGGACGGGAAAAATTAATTATGAATACATTAAAGCAGCAATCGTTAGAGCGAAAAAAAAGTTAACTTTATTTTCCTTTTAAAGGCAGAGAATTTTCAGCTCAACCTCTGTTAAATATGGAACCCTGCCAATAAACAGGCCTATTGCAACCGTCATTGTATCTAAGATAAACCGAATTTAAAAACATCTTCTAAATGCATTGAGTAGTAACCTTTTCTCTATATAGGTACAGTACAGCAAGAATCATTTTGTAACTTCAATTTCCCCAAGAGCTCTTAAATTCAACTTGTAATTCAGCTTCGGGGAGTACTCGGGCTATGAAAATGTTGCTTCTTTTGTTGCAGCTTTCTTCTTTATCTTTGAAGGCAATTTGTCGCTCAGGGACTGGCTTTATTTAGACTTTCAACGTTACGTCTCAGAGTTAATGTTATTGGCTTCTAACCAAACAAAAGGTGAACTTTAGTAGAATACCAGATACAAATGTATTCTTAAACTGCTCAGATGATGGCATACCTCTTGGATTTCAGATTGCGTTCACTTACGGCGTAATTTTTTTCGTAAACGAGTGCTTCAGGGAAAACGAAAGTCCTTAAGGTTTCTTTTTATTGAAGGTTATGAGCCGCTCTCTTAGTCTTAATGGAAAACAGTTCCCAACAAGTTAGTGGAACAGAAGCTTTGGACCTAAACGATTATTCTACAAGTTTATGGCTGGTCTCCTTTTTTTTATACGGTAGGAGATTGTGGTAGTTCTATGAAAACTTTCCTACATTTTAATCGTGTGAAATGTTTGCTATTAGGTAAAGTTTGAAACTTCAGTTAATGAAAAAAGACTGTTTTATACATGCTTTGTACATCTTATATTAATTGCTTTGCAGAACTATGTAAGCAGTTTCGCAAGACAAATATTACCTTCTGTAAAATATAATTATTTTCTCTTAAAGGTATGCGTGTAGGATCTGCGTAATTTTAACATTTTAATATTCATTTATATTTAGTCAAATATTAAACATAATTTTTTGATTAATCTTTTATAACAAAAATATTCTACATACATTTGTAATCCAGTGAGTAGAACTTGTTCAAAAAGCATAGACAGTTTATTTGTGTTTTTAAACTTCAACTTGAAAAAAAATTATTAAATTCAATGTAAATTTTCTGTAACGTGAATTGTTAAGTATACTTAGAAATACAATGAAAATTTATACACAATAAACTTGTAACCTCAGTGAGTAATCTCAATCATTGTTACTTAAGTAAATACAAATAATAAGTTTGCGGTATTGAAAATGCATTAAAATTACAGAAATTGTAAATTGCAAGTGACATTGCAGCTAAAGTTCTGATTTGTATTACAATGTGAAATACACTTATTCCAAAACATTTACTGGCGCCTACTTTTAAATTTCAAAAGGCTCAATTGTTACATTTTAAGCACCGGAAGCAATAAAAAAATTATGAGCAAAGAAAATCAAATTTACTGTAGAAATAACAGGTATTATCTTTCTCAAATCACAGAAATTAAGGAAAATGAGTAAACCGTAACATTTTGAATACAATTTAATGCATATTACTTTTCCACTCATTTTCTAACCCAATATATAATTTTATTTGCATCTATAAAGTAATTTTAATTAAACATATCATGAATGGTTTTGATATCAGTTGACGCATCAAGACATCATCATAAAAGAAATAATTTTTCTGAATACTACTGTCTCTCTTTATATATAGCTAATCATTTTCCATTCTTTTAAACATGCGAGATAAAGCATTAGCTAATATATTAACTTTCAACAATTCCATGTGACTATCTGAGACATTCATAAGTGAAGTGTATCCAATCCACTCCTCATGTTGTGAAGAAGTAATTTCCTGGTACTCGGCCCCATTTTCAACATCTTCTTTATTCACAATATTGTTACGGCCATTATATTCCACCAAACTTATTTTACACTTTATTTTACTCCGTCGACTCCTTTCCATTGTTCATTCGAACTGCTAAATGCTTTGCAATTTCCTTCCTTTATTTACTTCCTTGTTCGGATTTCAATTTGTCTGTGTTACTTGGATGGGAGAAGTGTTGATTATTCTTTCCTCTTTACAAAAATTAAGTGTTACATTGTATATCAGGAAACAATTTTGATCAAAAGTTCAGAGAGTTGAGATCTTGTATATTTGCTTAAGCCCCAAGTTGTTTCAACAATAGAAAATAAAGGAGTCATATAATGAAAAATTAGGTTTCTTAGGATTAAACTTTCTTGAGAAAAAGAAAATGCTTTTCAAATGAGTTTCTTCCTAATTCCATAACAATAATTATTTAGTAATACATTATTTTAACTTCCAAAATTCTTCTTAGGTATCATTACTGAATATCTTATTAATAATGTGCTATTGCAGTTGTCTTATTGAATAATGCAATGTTTTAATGTTTATTTTTCATAAATTGGAAAAAAACATCAGGACCAAGTGATCCCTAGTTTATAAATCATATTTTTCGTTTTATATGACAGATACATTCCAGTTACATGGTAGGTACAAGGGCAAAATAAATTTATAAAATGTAAAACTATCATTTAATACAACGTATAAGCGTAAATATGTAACTCATTGCAACCACATATAGAAAATAGATAACTTCAAGTCAGTGGTACCTAAAAATATCAGACCAAAAAAAAATTTAAATCAGGTCCAATTATCTAAATTAAATTAATTATCTAAAATATATTTTTTAATTAAATGAGTCTTTGAGTATTTTTTAACTTCATTTTGACCATATCTACGTTTTCCCAGATAATTAAGCAAAAGCATGTTTTTCAATAGAATATTTATATTTAATGCACAGAGAATGATGTGCAATTAAATTGAAATTGAAATTGGTCTAACGTAGTATGCTTAAAATTTGCCTTTTCTATGACAGAAAAAAAAAACGCTTTAGAAACAAAAAAATTACCGCAGACCTGCATTTTAGCTTATTAAAATGCTCCCTCACAAATGACTACTAAGTTTATGTTTAGCTTGGTTTTTTTTATAACAAATACATATTTACTCAACTTGAGGAAAATTTAAACAGAAACATTGAAATACAAAAAATATTTGAAAAAAGACGACTAGTTTCAACATTTAAAAGAAAATAATTTCTAATGACTAGGATAATGATAATTATAAAAACTTATTACAGTATTTAATTTTGAAAATGCAGTTATACTTTAAGCATAATTAGACAAACTTTCTAAACATATGATAATAAATATAAGTATAGCGGCCCACTTTTACATATTATCCTAATTTGTTTTTGATTAAACGTTATTAATTAGTAGTTTAATGAAAAAAATAGTACTGATCTTGAAGACATTATTTTATTTAAAATATAATTATTAGAGATATTTCCCTCGTATCATGATATGCATGTTTGATTCTATAAGGGTTTGACTGGAATTAAATTAATTACGACAAAATCCATCGGAAACCAAGTTTTGCATTTGATGGAATACTTCATATTTCTTTGCTGCGATGTTAAAATATCCATTCTCTTCTTAATTTTCTCTCTACAAACAAATATTCATTTAAATTACTTTAATGGATTTCGTACTCATAAATCAATACGTAATAGCCTAACCTATACAACTTCGAAGGATTTGGAAGATCAAAAACTATTCGACGCTTTGAGTGATAGAAAAAGAACCGAAAATGGCATTTATTTGTTGTTGTTGTTTTAAAAGAGGGGAGGAAAAGTACGTACTTTGTTTAAAGGATGTTAATGGGGTACGACACGACAAGGGAACATAAAAAGAAACTTTAAACCGCTGAATCGGACAAGAAATGAAGCAAAAGGTAAAGAACAAGGAAGAGATTTCGTATAGGAGTAAAATGATTGCAAAAATTCGGTTGGGGTTCGTTGGGGAACCTTTTTAAACTATGACACACGGCACTTTTGGGCCATAACCACATTTCAAAAAAACCTATTTTAAACAAAACTGGTTTGGGGGTATTCTTCGTTACCAAACGGCCTGATTTACATTTTACGTCCCGCGCGTACTTTTATTTATAACGGTTTTCGAAATTTCCTTCCATTTCTGATATTTCAGTGAAAGAATTTTCATAGTTTCAACATTTCTTTTGTATTTGTTTTCTTTTGTGTTTTCTCCCACACTGAGTTCTTGTAGATTGCCATTTTATGCAATCTTTTCCGACGCTATAAATATTTTCATTTAAGCAAACATGTCTGTTATTTTTCAAAAACTGAATGGATTCTGTATATATAGGTATGCAGACAATTTTCTTCCTTTAAAAGGGCTTTTTCCCCTTGTGGTATCTCTTTGCTGAGGAAATAAGCTATTCGTACTCAAATGAATGGCTACGCATTGACAATTCGTTAATTGTCAATCTTCTGATATTTTTAACTTCCTTTACCTTTCTAATCCCTTTGAACAATTAGATATTAAACTATACACAATGACCTATACAGCCGTTTTTGTAATGTATTTTCTTTTTTACAAAACATCATCAGAAAAAAAAGATGTTCCTAAATCGCGATGTTAACTTTAATCATGTATTAAAAATGTGAATTTTTTTTCTTGAAATTAATTGTTTTCTTCATTAAAATAATTTAATTTCGATCATAATGGACTAAATATAAATAATAGCTACTTTAAGAGAGAAAGTGAGAACTGATGCGTCATGATTTGATCGAAACATAGGTAAAAAAAAAAAACTATGCATTCCTATATGCATATTCAAAACTATGAGCTGGAAAAGTATATTTCTTTATTCTCAGAGTTATATATGGAATAGGAAATAAATGCAAAAACAGTGAAAACATTGAGTATCATTTGACTAAATAAGATGCTACATTTTCTGAAGAATATAGTACTTGTGTGTGTGTGTGTGATTAGTTTAAAATTAAATATAATTAATTAAAAGCTTAGTGATTGGCTTAAAAGATTTTCCATGAATAAAATTTTCGCATTTGCGCCCTGCTAAATATAAACATTCTGTAAGAAAGGATACACATTTACTAGAAGATTTATTAATCCCGAAAAACATGTGTAAAGATTACGTTTCTAAAAGCATCCCCCCATTTATACAAAAGAAAAATCTTCTTAATATACTTATTTCCTACAAATTGTTAATCTGATTTTAAAATGAAATTTATTGCTTGTATATATTTTAAAAACTAAATAACTGCTTCAAGCATACGAACGTATAATATTTTTATATTTGATTGAATCCACTTTTGAGTCATGCGAAAAAATTTCAATTGAAAGTGTTTTTATTTTTAGTAAAACTATTTTCATTTTCAATTCAAATGTGATCAATGTGAAATCTGCTATATATAGAGCAGAGTTATTTCTTATAGTATTTGTAATATATGTAACCATTCAATTTTTATGGAAATATTACCAGATAACATCCAATGGGATTCTAAGAAAATGAAAGCTATACTTTTCATTTTAATATACTTTTATAAGCTCTTCTATAAATACGCTTTTCAAGCAACGTCAACTCAATTTCATTACTAAAACTCCGAAAGACCAAATATATCCCGAATGAGTTTGTATTTATCTTTGAACTTATATAGAAATGGTAAAACAGACTGAGGAGAAAAAAATATTTTACTTGAATGACTTGCTTAAAGATAGTTCAACATATAGTTAATTCATACATTCATTTACAATTTCATAACAAACAGAAAATTTTTAATATTTTCAAAGTAACATTTGTTTATTTCTATTCCTGAATTTTTGATTTTCATTGGGATATACTGAATTCTACTCTCTTCGGCTTACAAAATTTTAAGACATGCTTTTTATCTTGTCTCTTTTGCTCTTTCTTCATGCAAGAATTTACGGTTGCTAAGAATGAGAGGAAGTCATTGTCAGTGAGCTACGCTTAGAGATAACTTAAGTAATCACTACTAAAAGGGGTTATAAACGCATTCACGTTTTGAAAGCTTGAAGAAAACACTGACTTAAGCTAATCTCTTAAAATATTGCTTCGAAGTTTGCTTTTTTTATGAAGTAAATTGAAATCCATATTAGCATTCGGCATGCAATCCTTTAAAGAGAAGAAACAAACCTGAAAAAAAATATCTCGATGCTTAATCATTGCACTGGATTCATATGTAAAATAAAAAAAAAAGATGATTTTATTTTGTATTCTGATTTCATCAAACACACACACACATGGGATTACAAAACAACAGAGCAGATTATGTGAGTATATCAGGACGTACTTTCTTTTAAAAAATATGTTTACATTTATTTGAGTTTCGCTTATATAAGCATATTAAAAATGCGGGGGAGGAAACCAAATGATAGATTTAACAAAAATGCGCATTTGGAACGAATAATCTTTCCTAAGCTTCAGTTTGATTATTCGTGCACGCAGAATTTTAAGTAAAAGCAAAATGCTAAGCCTATATACATTCTAAATTTTCTCGCAAAACATCTGTAGCTTAAAATAAGAAATATCAGCTCATAAAAAGTAAAAATACTGAGAATAATATAATATACAAATAATTGAAGAACCCATACAGTTTATTTTCAGTTTGCTCTACAAATCAATGTTACAAATTTACTCAAGCCTTATTTCTGCTTCATTTACAGGTAATTACAATAGGATTTCATGCTAATTTAATATTTCATGCAAATATGTATGAGGATTCCAAATCATGCATCGAATATTGTAAAATAAATAAAAATTAAATTTTTAAAAAGAGTGCAATTATTAAAGAACAAAAAAGATTGACTGACTTGAGAGCTTTTTGGTGACGGACCTCCATAATTTTGTACCACGGCCAAATGACGAATACAACACCTGAGCTGTCACCCTCTCTCCTAACATCCACACCACACCTAAGGAAGGACATTTGAGCTTCGACAGATTTAACTTTCCACTACGTGTTTTGTAAGAAACACTTTCCGGCCTTTTTGAAAACGGGTGAACCACTCGTGCATACACTTCATGGAAAGTGCTTGATCTTCATGTACACGTACCAGCATCGCATGTTTCTTTTGGTGTGTTCCCAAGTTTAAAACAAAACTTTAAATTGTTCTTTTGTTTCTTCATTTTCCTGTTCTCAATTAAGAACCAACGCACTGCACAAGTACTTTTCTAAAACAAGTCTTACATAGAACATAAGCGACGCTCATCTTAACAACTGTGAGGGTAGTTGGGCAACGCCTGCTGCTACGCATGTGCAACGTTTTGTTTCGCCAGTGTTGCTAGATCAGCCATTCTGACTTCATTCACTGAACTTTATTGTCGGAGGCTGTATTATTATTTCTTAACCATAGATTTGTGGGAAAAGAGAAAAGAAAACTTGACTTCAAAATTGTTGAATAATTTTATCATGAATGTAAAGAATGATACGTATTAAAATGTAGCATAATTTTTTAGTTCCAAAGATGGTAGGGTATTGTTTTAAAAATAAATTATACATACGTATATATATGCTACTTCACCGCATCATATTCCTTAATTTAATGGAAATATACAAAACAAATTCAATATTCATATAAGATTATAGCTTAATATATCCATATATCCATACTAATAACGTTATTTGCAAAATAATAAACCTAAGTGTGTGTCTGAAGAAAAGTGTCATATTTATTAATATCTTTAACATTAATGTTTCTTTCCAAGAACTTAAAGGGAATTTGAAAGTATTGAAATAATAATTAAAACGTAAAAATATATTAGATGTATAATGATTTATTTAGAAAATGCAAATAATATATTTATTTCATATAAAAATAATGTTATACTCACTTTTAAATTTTTATTTTACTTTATTGTTATTCTGAAATCTAATAAAGATATTTTCATTTCAGGTAATGAATTGCGCTTAGACACAAAGATTAGAAATTCCTTTGCACATCGAAGAAATTAAACTTCTTCGAGTTTTGAATGACTAATTTGTTTTGATTGAACTAGACGATTGTCTGCTTAGATAATCCAATAATAAGAAAAATATTGTAGAAAACTGTACCCCAAGCTACTGATATGTTTAAAAGAAAGAATTTGGAATGATCTAAGAAGACAGTGCATGCAATCTAAAACTATATGTGTTGTCAGGAAAACTGTTTCAACAGCTTCAATCACACATATCTTGCATGAAGATATACATTCCATTCAAGCTGTCGCATTTTCATGTGAAAATCATCTCGTCGTTTCGCTTTTATTGTGTCTTGAAATTGTCTTCATATCACAAATTGGATATATTACGGTATCTTATGTTTATATCAATTTTTATTTTTGTTTTTAACACTATTAATATCGTTATCAGTATATATACAAGGCTGTTTATCCAACCTCGATGTGAACTGTAATTAACTTCATTTTACGCTATGAACGCTCAAAAACGACGCTATTCCATTATCAGCCTGTCATTGTCTCCTAAACACTCAAAGTGTGATACAACATATGTATTTCCCCTCTACCATTTCATGTAAACTCATTACAGATGTCACTCTGCCAATATCAATTGATATTTGATAAAGAAAAAAGCAACCAAAATGTTACCACTATCAAATTTTAATCTAATTTTGATCATCTTGTTTTATGCTTAGTTGTGTTTTCATTGCCTGCGATCAGTATCCAATTATAGATGTAACTTCAAGGTTTTAAAATAAGCCAAATGGTAGCACCACATGGGATATCAGTGTCTCTTTTCACCTAATTTGTTGATTTTGGACCACGATTTTCAAAAAAAAAAATGTACCCTAAAAGTGCTCTAAAACAGCAGTATTTTTTAGTAAAAGAGCACACGTGTATTTAAAAAAATATCCTTCTTCTATTCATGATTGTAAACTTGGAAATATTTGTGGTAAAAGTATTTTACAGAACTACATGTTTTCTTCATGCAAAGTGAATATTTATGTGATAAAGGTAATGACACGGAAACGCTCATAGTTATCATATAACATACGTGTTGTGTAATATTTAACCTTTGTAAGCATCATATAAACTTCATGATTTCAGAAAGGCGGGGCATTTTTGAGTTTGAAATTCTATATCAAGTATATAGTTTCTATAATTTGTTTTCTTCTGTTCATGGATATATATATATCTTGAAAATATTTGTGGTTGATGTGTGTCCCACTAATATATGTTTTCTGCATGCTAAGTGAATATTAATGTATGATATGGTATCATATATTCTTATGATACTTAAATGGTGTCTAAGAATTAATTTATATTGAAGTTTATGATTTAAGAAAAGCAAATGATGAGCAAGTTCGGAACTCCGTTTTGGAGTTTACGAGTTCTAAGCATTGCTTTCTTCTATTATGGTGAAGTATATGTTTAAAATATTTCTCACAAATATATGTTTAATGCATGCGTGTCAGAACTCATGCGTGGCATGATATTGCTCTTTCTTATCGTACTCATTAAGTGTTGTGTAATATTTAACTTCTTAACATACTATATATGTTATGATTCGAAAAAGAGCGCAAAAAAATGCGCTTGAAGCTTTATATATAAATATGTGGACTCTTTGTTTTGCTTTTTTCCATTCATGGATGTGAACTTTCCTCATATGTATGATAAAAATATTTAACCAATATATGTGTGTTTCCTTCATGCTATGCCGAATATTTGTGTTTATTTATGACATCGCTCAATGTCGTTGAAATTCTGGAATGTGTTCACCTTTAATTAAAGTTTACATAATGGGAACTGAATAAATTTGCAATGAATGTGCTCAAAAATTTGAAAGAAGCACAAATGGATTCCACATAATTTTTTCTCTCTCTCATCTGTCCATCAATAAAATTATGCATGGACCTGAATTTCAGAAACTACATCGAGCATAAAAACTTTTTGCTATTTCAGATGTTTCAGAACGAGAGGATTTTGAGAGGCACAAGTTCTAATGGGATTGATGTTATTAAAATTTAGTAATTTGTTACAGAACGGGATATTTATTAATTTTTAGGTAGTAAAGCAAATTTTAAAAATCGTGTATGTTTTCGTAGCATTTATTAGTTAATATTAAGAGTCAATATGTGAAAAAAATAATTTTTTAGTTATATATATATATATATATTGCAAATTTGCTTAAGTATATTTATTGTTGGTTCTAAATAAAAAAATAAGTTCCTGGAAACATATCAGAAATTTACTTTGCTTTAATTAATAGCATAATCTAGATTAATTCTGACTGACTTGAAGACGTAAGGCTGGTTTCACTTGAGGCAATTTTGTGCCAGTCAAATTGTTTTCAGGCAAAACACCTCTAGTGTGAATAAAAATTTCTTTCACACACGGGTACAAAGTTGAGTGCAATTGGTAAAAAGTAAATGCCGGAATTTTTGGTTCATGATTGTGTGCGGTGAAGCAATAAAAAATATTCTTCATTTGCAATACACATATAACAGTGTGTGAAGAGCATAGTTTCTACACTATCATTTTAGTTAAGAGAAATAGTGGGATGGAGAACGGGTTTTTGAGTCCTTGAGAGATTGATACAGCAAGAAGTGCCAATTAACCACTTATTAAGGGACGCAGGAAATTTTTATTCGAAAGTAGCTCCTGCCTGCTCCTTCTGGTAGGTGCACCACAAGCTGATTGGTATGAAAGGGCACTAATGCGCATAAGTTGTGCGCTCTCATGGAAATTGTACTGAGTGCTACCTTTGTCTCTTTTTCTATAATTATTTTCGTGATTTTTTTATTCATTTATTTTGAAGTTGATGCACTAGATTTCTCTCTTTCTGAAACGGGACATTTTGGTTGTGATTGAAGAGGATGGAACAAGCTACGTCAGTACGGGACAGTTTCATTCAAAATGGGAGATTTGGTCATGTTGAGTATGACTTAAATCTTTGATTCCAGAAAACATAAGGTGGCAGGGACAATATTTTTTTTCAGATTTTTTTCTTCTCTTACATTTTTCTAAATTATTTTTGCTCTTAACTTGTTACAACTTTCTGCAGGGTATCCCTGTGCAGATTGACATTTTTAACCAACAATTTTTTTTAATATATTAATTTTTTATTCTAAATAAAAAGAAAATATATTAAATTCGAGTGGCATTCAGATTTTTTTCTTTTGCGTCGTCTTTCAGATATCTATTTTCTACCAAATTTATTACTTTAAAGAGCTCCATACGAAGCTCTTGTTTAATATTAAGGAAATTATTGTATTTAGAATTCTTTGGACTAGTTATTAAAAGCTCTAAAAGTACGAGCTACATTAAGGCTCTTAACATATTTTCTATTATATATTCATCTCCAAGTTGACTAACTTCGATGTACCTCAAAAATGTATAATTTTCTATCAGTTGCAAATATTTATTTCTTTCCTTTTAGAAATAACCATATTTAGTACCTCAAGATACTATTCATTTCATTCATTATTGCTATAAAGTATTATCAAGCAGTCCCATAAATTTTAGCTACTCTGAAAATGATAATAAATTTTATTTTTTTATTTTACCCTAAAAAAAGATAACTGTACGCACACATTATAAACAAATTAAAAGAGTTAGTATTTTTTTAAAAATTACTATTAAATTGTATTTTTAAAAATGAATTGTGAAGTTAATAGAAAATGTGCCTCAAATGTTATATTTACTTCTATACCTAGCAACTAATGCCGCAGAAAACTCTGTAATGAAACACAAGTGACAGAAAACTGAATCAACATGGAGCACTTCGTTTATAATTAATAGTAAATATAATGTATATCCATTGTATATCATTATTTATTTCATCATTGCAATTCCATTTACTTTAGATTTTTTTGATATCGTAATATAAGCATACATAATTCAAACAGGGTTTAATTTATTTAATATTATCTATTGCTTATGTTGTTTGCTCTCTTGACTAAGTGGAGTAAGTATGGAAAATTAAGATTTATCTTCAATTAATAAAAACTTTTTTATGAAAAAAATTCCGACTCCAGCGTGCATTTTATTCATGGATAAGAGAGTCCAAAGATAATATATTCAAAAAATATTCTGCAAGATTGCAATTTTTTTCTCATTTAAAAGTGTATTTTATAATATCACTCACAGCCTATTGCAAAACAGCTGAAGAAATATCCCTTTATGTTAACATTATGTAAACTTTACAATTTAAAAAATGTAGAATATAAGTGTTTAAAACTATTTGTGAAGTATATGGCTCTCATATTTCATTCTCTTCAACTGATAACTTCAAAATATGTTTGGTAAAAGTTTTACCATAAATGTATATTTTCTGCATGGTTAGTGAATATTAATATATGATTTCACTCACCGCTTTCTTATTTGTGAAAATTTGAGTAGCTGTTTCGTTCAAATAATGTAAAGGAAGTAATTTAAGAAATACTTTTTGAAGTCGCATGTGTGTGAACATTTTTTTAAGTAGTATATGAATTACTTTTTGATTTAATTCATAGATAGTACATTGAAAGAATATGATATAAAAATCTTGCAATTTTGTGTACTTCTATTGTGTGGTTTATTAAGCACATATCTGTTCACAATAACCATATATCACTAAACTTTGCATAATATATAACTTCATATTAAAGTAATGTAAACTTTAAGATGCTTTAAGAAGGGTGAAATATATGTGTTTGAAATTCCGTATAATATATACATGTTTTTTTCTGCTATTAATGGATGCAACCTTCAAGATATTTGTAAAGTGTCTTAAAATATTATTGTTTTGTTTTTCATGCAAAGTGGATATTTATGTGATAATTGTTGTAACGTGTCGTCACTCTCACATTTATCATATTGCAAAAATGTTGTATAATAACTATGTATGGTCAAATGGAAGACGTGCGCTTGTAACTGCAAGTGAGTAAAACAATTATAAATGCTGACCGATTGATGGCGAGTAACTCAGAGTTATGCATGAAACGTTTTGCTTAGAAGATTATAATGTGTTTTGAAATAAAGGAAGGGTTTTCAATGGCTTATTTTTTCGAACCTAATCTTTCAGTGGAATTAGAATGGTTTAAGACGGTTAACATATCGTATAAGGCAATTGTCACTCTTCTTTCAGAAATAAGTTTGTAGATCTGTTTTAGTTGCAAGTAAGTTTATTCAACAAAATTTTAAACCAGTAAAATACACCGCATGTTTCCAAATTGAAGCCCATCCGTGTGTAAGCCGAGCATGCTTTTTTTTCTTCAGAAAATTATATATATATATATATATATATATAAGTCGGATTGAAAAAGAAGATAAATTGAGACTACGCGCGGGAAGAAAATTTCATATATGACACGTGATCATCGATCTGTTTCGTGTCCTGGAGGAAACACTCGTTGCATTATGATGAAATGCATTCAGATTTTCCAATCAGTGATTGTAAATGATAAGAACTGTACCGCGAAACTCGTATTCACGCACACACACACAGACTAACTTTAAATAATTTATTATTTTTTTTTATATAGAAAGAAAGTTCCATTCAAAATACAAAAAAGAAGAATATTAAAATTGCTTGCATATATAGCTAAGATAAAATATTCAAAAAAATATATTGATGCTACGTTTTTATTGAGATCAGTGGATCCGTAAATAAGTCAACCCTCTTTAACTTAAAAAAACATCTGAAATTTCTCGGCTTATACACAGAAATATACAGCAGCAACTTAATTGGCTTCATATATGTGTGACTCTAAGTATCTAAATAAAATTTATAGAAAAATCTGAATAAGTTCTGCTAAAAAAAAAAGACATTTTCCTAAATGCTATTATTTATCTGTATCTGCAAAGTGCATATTAAACCATATCAACTAACTACATTGCCAAACATTAGACATATCCACATACCTGATAAAACTGTTAAACTGTTCATTATAATTTAGTTTTCAAATATTTGAAAGATGTAAGTTTATAGTTTTTGTATGTTATATCTATTTATATATATATACTGTTATAATTGAGAAATGTCAATAATTTTTATCTAACAGTTCAATATTATTGGAATATTGAAAATAAAAAAAATGTATTTTAATTATTTTTTATTTTAAGTTTTAGCTGGATAGACACTAACAGTTAAACTGTCAATTGTAAAGTTGTTAACAAGATTATATAACGAAGGATTGTATGTAAAGTTAATTGGATGATTATATGATTATTATATGCGGAAAAGAAATTATTGTATTGAAGCTTTGATATATTTACATAATGTATATGGATTTGTAGGATATGTGAGATGATAAAGGTAAATAAAGTTATTTGCAACAAAACTGCTTGTTTATTTCAGTTAACAAATATTTCTTAAAATTTTATGTTTTACAAATCACTACTTAATCTAAATGGTATCATATAATGAAATGAATTTCTTCCAACATTAAATACATAAAATTGATCAGTAGTCTTGCCTGAGAAATGTTATTTATCTATTTAACTTAATTAATTGCTGATATGATTTTCACAATAGTGGCTTTGCTTATAAGAAATTACTTTATAAATTGACTAGCCGTTACCTACCAGCTACTCTGGGTGTTTCATAGTGTTGCATGGCTTTATGTTTCTTAGTTATTTACATTTGAGTTCCAGTATTAGGGGTTTCGATTATATTGAAAAATATGTTTACAGTCTTGCATAAAATAGCAGGATTTTGACTTCTAATACGAAATTACATTAACCTTTAACAACTTTGTAACCCTCTTCGGAGTTGGCAAATTTGAAGTCTGTAGGCGTAATGGCTCCAAAGATGTATGGATTTTAAAGGGAGTCCCTTTTCTCCTATGTTTTAATTTGATCAGTATAGTAACTAACGTATTCTTGTAAAAATGAGCTATTTATACCTTTAAAGCTTTAGTAGGGATAAAATGTAAATACACTCACATCTATAAATTAAAGATAACGCCAACTCCGGGAAATAAGGGTTCAGTAACAAAATAAGCAGGACTTATTCATTATAAGCTCATTTATTAAACAAAAAATGATTCTGAACAAAAAAGATGGTGTATATGTGATATCATTCATAAAAACAACGATTTTTGCTCTCAGGAGCAATTTACACAAAAAAATACTTTCTTTACAAAACCTTAACCCTGCTGTTCAGTTCATATTTACTAGACGTAAGTAGCGTTCGGGTCAATATGACCCGATTCAGAAAACAAACCTTTCTTGCTGTAAATGACAGATGCCATTTAGTTTACAACTGCTGTGTGTCTTCTGTAAAATACAATTTTGAGCTGTGAACTTTTTTATTTGGCATTTATTCAGATAGATCTCGTTTAATTTTTCTTATGGTGCCAAGCAAGTCATTTTCAATTTTCGAAGAAGTTGCCCTAAGTTGTAAAATATGAAAAAATTATCACATATAATATTGTGTCTCGTATACTCATAAGTCACACTACTCGCATTCCTTGTTTTTACTTTGTCTTTGACTTTTTTTTTTCTATTGTAAATTTGTGTTTTCAGTACATACGAAGTTTTATTGTCTTATAAAGCTCATGTTTTGATCCCATATTTAGATGGCTTACTTGATGAAGGACATCGGCCACGAAATCCTACTAATTGTTCATCTACAGTAATATTCCCATTCAAATTATATGATTTTGGTAGAATTTCGATTCACTTTTCCCAGATACCTCTCACTGCAGCTAATTTATCCACTTTTCTTCTTTCTTGACAAGTTGATCCAAATTTTATCATAGAAAAATATGGTGCTGATACTGCTCGCTTGTTTGTATATTATCAAAACGAATAACTCTCGACATTTTTCAAAATGTTTCGAGGGACATTGTTGCACGAAATCTATTTCTGCCAATTTCTTTATCTAATAAGCCTTTTATTGATTCTCCATATGATTTATGAACATAAGCTAACGATAATAATCCAATATATGCTTGAAAAGTTTTACTTTTTCTCATTTTTTTCCACATAAACTTTTCTCTTTCAATATTAGTCATTAATATGATTTCTTTTTCAAATGTATTGTTGAATACAACCACAAAAGCGTTTTTTACGTCTGTTACCCTTGCCGTTGCATATATTGTGGACCCTGGAGTAGCTTTTATATTATTAGCAGCGGTTGACTGAGAAGAATGTGGCAGCAGATTTAGAGAGAGAGAGAGAGAGCTAAAACATATTTTAAGATTCTTAGACTGAATACTCGCTTTATAGTTCATTTGTTGATTATTGGTATAAAAATCGTTGTCAGAACACTCAATTCCATCACTTGTATGATTCTCATTACTCGGATACTTCTTCGTTGTCAGAAACTATGTTATTTTAGTTATATCATTGTGACTCAAATTTATGCGAGTAACCATTTTTTCTCTCCCATACGCAGACACAGCTCCTTTACTATTTTTCAGAAAGTGAAATACAGCAGGGGAAAAAAGAAACGTCGCAATAAAAGCAAGTGGTTTGGTTCGATGTAAGTAGTTTGGTTCCCTGTATCAACTTTTTGATGTGTAACATCTTTACTCTCAGTTGCTGGATATTTGTTGGAGTGATTCCGTGAAAAGGGACGGAAATGCGTAACAGGAAGTCGGGAAGGCGAACGCTGTTTGATTTGACCAATCAGCGCGCTTGGCGGCGTCTTTTCCGTACCCTCCCAATGAAGTTCTGTTTTTCTCCTTCATTCAAGAGGTCCCCCCCCCCGAACGGTCTAAGCCGTGGGGTTTTTGTTTTGTTTTCTCACCTTAGGGTCAGAGAAGAAGCTAAGTCCTTTAGCTGGATCTTGTAAAGATATAACCACGTGGGGTCTAACTCTAGTAGTCATACAGCGGCCAGTCTTTTTTATGTTGTTAAATTTAGCATTTCAAAATATTCGAATTCAAAAACTCGGCTTCGTTTTCTTGACTCTAAATCCTCTTCGCACATACCAGCAAGTATTATTAGACTTCATACAGGATAAACTTGCGATTCTTACGCTCAATTGTTAAAGTCTCAGGGCTCGTTGTGTATGAAATCTGAGGTTATATTAATATGTGTAAACTATATTAATATTTAAGTAAACTGTTAAGTGTCTGACAAAGTTCATTCTTCTTAAAAATGTATGAATAAGTAATATGGAATTATTCGAATAAATATTTTAATGTATATCTTTTTCATATTTTGAGGTTAATTCCTGTCCCTCTCACTATTATATTTTTAATTGTGATTAAAAAAACTAATTAATTACACAGGTAATTTTGATTTTCTCTAATATTTCTAATATTTAAACATTTACCAAGCTAATTAAATTTTTGTGATTTTCAGAGACGGGTAAATCCAGAGCAGGATATGTGCGAGATTTTCGGCAAAAGAAACGTGAAGAAAAAATTAAAAACTGGAATAGTACAGCCGAAAAGAATTGCACATAATTCAACTCAACCCAGCAGGGATTTTCGGGCATGTGCACCGAACACAATTCTCTCACAAGCGTCAACGGCCTACCCAACTACTGCTTTACCAAATCTATTTGTCAGTCAGGCAACTTTACGATTGTTCGCACATAGTTTTTTTGAATGATGAACTGAAGCTCGAAATGAACGCAAATCGAAATGTTTCGACAAGTAACAGTGGTACTGTTATTGGTGCTGTTTCTCAAAAGTTTTTAAATACTTTGAACTTTGAAATCATAAGTGTTTGTGTCATATTTTAGTTATCATAATTCTATTGTGTGCGTGTGTTTCCGCTTTTCCCCAAATTGAACAAGAATAATTATTTTTGATAAAAAATTTTGCATTACTCCTTGGGTTAATTAAATAAAATTTTAATAAAGTTATAATTATTCGATAGAAAACTATTTCCAATAACACCAGATTCATTTTTTTCAGGATTTAAGTTACTATTGCGTATTTACCACGATAACGTGTCAGATGTTACACATCATATGCGACTACTGTAAGACTCGTTCCTTTTTTGACCCTGCATGTGCTCTCTTATCATGTGACCAAACACATACATCAATGAAACAAGTTTGAAAATGGATAAATTAGATAAACTTTGCTATTCTTTTCTTTTAATTTATTCGAAATAAAAGTGAAATGTATGAGTAAAAATAAAGGATTTCTTGTATTGGATCATATTGACCCGAATTATACATTAGGTATAAATTGAAAAATATTCCTTCGAAACGCAAATAAACTTAAGTCCTTCTAGGAGTACATATTTATATTGTTTATAGGATGATGTTTAGAAGTTTTATGAAGATATCCCTGTTCTATATTTTTTCATGAATGCTTAAATTTTACTTCGGGTCATATAGACCCGAACAGAACTGTAGGTTTAATATTACGCGATTGGTATGATAATTAATGCATTATATGTCTCCCATGTGATGAAATACAGTACATACAACACCTAGGCATTATGAGTATCAAATTATCGTGCTCATATTGGGGAAGATTACTCCCTTCAGCAAGCAATGTTCTCCGAGGTTCCAATGCACATACAGGACATGGTTAAAGGACTGAAATTCGTTGGCCAAGCATGTGCCACAGATGCTGTGTCGGATTCAAGCCAGGTGAAAATGCTGGCCGTTCTGTTGGGTCAGCAAACTCAGATTGAAGGCATTCGCTTACGATGTTTGATTGGTGAGAGAGAGAGAGAGAGAAGATGGGCTTTGTCATCCATAAACACAAATTCTGTACTCATGGCACCCTTAAGTAAACGTAAATATTGCTTCAGATTGATGTCCCTATAAATGTGGCTTGTCATGGTTCCGATTTGTACAAGTAGATCTATTCTAGAGCCCAGTAAAATTTCTCTGCAGTGAGCAACCTTACACCACCGTAACCATGAAGTTTAATGATGTTGTCTT
Source organism: Trichonephila clavata (assembly GCA_019973975.1). Lineage (NCBI taxonomy): Eukaryota > Metazoa > Arthropoda > Arachnida > Araneae > Nephilidae > Trichonephila > Trichonephila clavata. The sequence goes on along the minus strand of BMAO01001703.1, from coordinate 57,927 downwards.
GAAGGTGACAGGTATCTAGCGTTCTCCATATGTAAGTCCGACGTGAATCAGACTTCAAGCTAAACCTAGACTCGTAGGAAAATATCACACACGCCCATTGTGATGATGTCCACACACACACACATACATTGCACGTTTTCTACTCCATGCTAACCATTGGAGACAGTGAGTTTCCATGAGCGGTACAAATCTGAGAAGCCTGTGAGCAAATAGACCAATATAACCCAAACATCTGTTTACGAAATGTTTTGAATCAGTTGTACTTGTGGCTGCAGATAGATGAGGAGACAAATCGAAAGTTACACTCCCTCTGCTTATTTTTATAGTTACTGCCAAACTTCTGTCTTCATTGGGAGTTATAACTCGGGAGCGATCTGCATTGTAACGTCTACTGAAATTTCCGTCATCTCGGAATCGTAGCCAAAGCCTAGAGATGACACTTTGGGTTCATTCCAAGTTCTCTGATGCTTCCATCTGAGTTTTCGCTATATTTCATGCTACTGATAATTTTACAACATATAAAAAAGAAAAATATCATGATGCTTTATACGTGTCATAACTATTCATTTATCTCACTGAGTGGCTTACAAAACGCTTGCGAACAATTTTACTTCTTTGCCACCATTCCTTATATATCCCTCTTTTACACCCTCGTTATTGTGAAGTACTATCAGTGTCTTCTGGTAGCTTCCTGTAATTTGCATATATTATTGAATGTATGTGTGATAATTCTGCAAGTGAAATTTTTAGTCTGCAGTTTAATTTGCATGCGATTCTGATTTATCTTTAATTTATGAACATGATTGTATTTATGATGAATTTCATTAAAATAATTATACAAAATTATAGCTTAGAGCTTTTATACTCAACAAAGTTTTGCATCGTCAGTTTAAACTATTTTAATTTTACTTTTAGTTTCCAAATTTATATACATATATGTAGGGTTGGACATGTGCACTGTCACACCTCATCTTCAATTTACGTAGAGCGGAGTAACCCAAATTGACGTCACACCCCGTCAATAGTGCCCTGCACGGGAAATCACATAGATGGACGCCAATGGACGATAAACACCAGATGTTAGGAGGAAGACGTTCTCCTTGGTATTTAATATACCATGGTATTTAATATATGTCTTATACTATTTCATCATCACTGTCAAATATAAGTCATTATTATTCTAAGGTTGTAGTCATTTTCCCATATATATATGAAATGTTTAATAATAAAATCATGTTTTTAGCTATAGTGGTATAGCCTTTTTGAAATGTATGGAAGTGTAAGATTTTTCACATACATTTTTATTGGAAGCTTATTCATTTATTTACGATCATTTTTCTCTAAAATTTAATTTTATTTGATTTGTCTACATACCTAACCAATAAAATATAAATGCTTGCTTTAAACATATTCCAAAATAAGACTGCTCTTAAATAAAATTTTGAATATTATTTCTTTAAGCAGCTAATATAAAATTATTTCAGATAATTTTTGCCGTTATTTGCATAAATACTGGACTCGTAAATATGCTTAGTGAGAACAATTGACAAATATATCTTCACCCTAATTTTATTCAAAAATTTATTTTTATTAAAATTTTGATTGTATCATAAAATTTTCCAAAAAAGAAACTTACTCTAATTTAAAAATATGAATTTTAGTTGCGTGTTTTTACTGTTTATATTTTTGATTTAAATTTTAATATGTAACAACACAAAGCTTTTATACAGTGTAATTACGCTCAAGACATACTCAAGACTCCAATTTAAAACTTCGTTTCTGTTGCTAGGATTTCTGGGGAAAAAGTATTCTTTCATGCTTTTACAAACGAAACGAAAAAGGAAAAAAATAATAAGACTGGAAAGCCATCGCGTTTTTTAGTAGGCGATTTTTTGCAAAAGGTCACAGCAATGTAGCTTTCTTTCAAGGTCTTATTTCTACCGTAGCTAAACCTTCTACGATTTGTTTTACTGATTTTTCGAAACCGTAGTTTAAGTTGGAAAATCAAACCTTTTAGTTCAAGTTTTGTGAGATCCAAAATACCGATTTAATTCATTTTCATGTGTAGGGAAAGATTGTTTCCTTTTCTAGAAATCTACCATTTCATTCCAAATCCAATACTGACCGAATACTTCTCTTTTACTAGAGTTGGAAAGCGATCAAAGGACGTAAAAACTGTTTTGGTTCTTAGGTCGTTTTTTGGTTGGCTCTTTTTACACCCCATAGACATACCAGCGCAGCATCTTCAAGAAGGGGAAGGTGATTCGCAGTCGCTAATCAGCGTTCGATATTCTGCAAATTTGGGGTGTCAAGCTCATTTTCACTCTCAGACCAAATTGTTGCTAGCAAAACTCATGCAGTCGGCTTTACTTGTAGTTACAGTAAGGTGAACAGATCTTTTGGCAGGATAATTCCGATTCTTAACAAATTGTTTTCACGTCCAGTAGCTCTTAAGAAATGTCCTGATTTTTGGAAAGAATGCACGACAAGCTAGGGAACGCTAGGAAACGCGAAGGGAATATTCGGTTTTGAGCGGCCATATGACTATTTCCACAGGATATCGTCGTTGTCAAACTAATATCTCTAGGAGCAAAAAGTATAACTAGGAGATTTTGATGAATTTTTATTTGACAATATTTTGGTTGATGCCCATAATATATTATTTTTAGCGACCTAAGTTCACCGTATAATGCTTAGAGTCACATAGCAATCCTTTTATACTAAAATTTTGTAGGTAAATTAGTCATAATAGTCAAAACGTCGAAAACTCCAAAAGATGAACATAACAGATATTGGTTTGACAATTACGAAAAAAAATATGTATTTTATAAAAATCGATGTTGAATATTTTATAAAAACTGATTTACATATTATATATATATATATATATATATATAATATAAATCAGTTTTTTATATGAAATGAGTGAGATTACATATCTCGAGAAGTAAACTTCCGAAATTTTATACGCAAGAGCAACCAAAATCAATTTTAAATATTGTTATAAACGTGGAATTCTTAAATAAACCCTTTCTATATAACTGGCACTGATTTTTTTTAACAAAGCTTCAAAACTTAATCCCCAACATTAAGATAATGGTTGTGTTCTCGCATTGAGCCTCAGAAATAAAATATCTTCGATTGGTTTGATTTTTTGAAGTAATAGAAAATGTTGCTTCAAAAACCCTTATTTAGATTTTTTTTAAATAAAATACCAATTGGACCACAACAGTCATAATGGAAGATCTGGTAGCCTACCCACTATTCCATCTTCCACGAACTTATGTATATAAATGGCTCTCAGAATATTTCATAATCTTGTTTCACTGACAACTTGGCTCTTTTCTCTTGACAATTTTCCGAACCTTGCTCTAAGTAGGTTTCTATTAAAAGCTGTGAACCCTTCCGAAGTGGGCCAGGGAATCTTTCAGGAATGTCACAGCGAGTGCAAGGGCAAATGGACTTCAAACTGGTAAGCCAGGTTTACACAATCAGGCATGTTTGTACAAAAACATATTAAATTGTAATGATTTGTTTGTTGAGTAAATGCATTGGTGTCGCAAAAGAACAGACATGCAAGTTAATATGAGCACGAAAAGAAATCTTAAAAGGCAATAATAGCTTTAGAAAATATCTTATTACTCTTATATGTTAAACCGATTAAAACTTAACAATTCTAAATTAAGGACAAAGTCCTCTTTTTTGTTTCGCAAACCCCATCGTGATTTATTTCCTCTTCATAACTCCTTAAACCTCAGATTATTTAGATTAGCATTCAATGAAAAATCACTTAAGCAACACAATAATACACTATTTTAATTTTAATTTTGTAGTATGTCTGTTTATTTTATTTATTTTCATAAAAAAACGGGGGGGGGGACTTAATTAGCTACTTCGGCATTCTATCAATCATATTCTTGTTTCCCTGGCAACGTTTAATCACGTGTAGTCTGTATAAATGTTTGTTTCAACTTCTGGTAAAAGAAAAAATTCCAGAGGTCTGATGATATTTTAAATATTTTTGTTTCAACAATAACAAGATTAATACCGTAAAAAAAAAGAAAGGATTCTGAATTAAATGTATCAAAATAATTAATCATGACTTTTCAGATAGTAAAGTTATGCATTTATAAGGACAAGTATACAGAGAAAGAAATCAACTTGCAAGTTCCAAGATCAAGAACGTTAACAATATATAATTGCAGTCCAATAATTCAGGATTTAATCACTCGCAGGCCACGAAAATGTGCAAATTTATCAAACTTAATTTTCTAAATGCAGTAGTCGGATACATATCATGGAATTTCTTCAATCAAAATAGGAACGTGATATCACCGTGAGCAATAACATTGGTCATGTCCACATTATAGTCAGCTCTATTCTTTTATTGATCTTGATTTTCCCCGTTATCGAGGGGGTTTCCAATTAGTGAGCAGTCACCAGCACAATTCTGACATTTGGTCTTCTATTGAAGGATTTAACTTACCTACACAGAGACAATTGGACAGAAGACATAAAAATCTTACCTTACAGGTCTCCAGCAAAAAGCCACCTGCACATCTTTGTACAATTTGTCTGTACTAAGAAATCCAAATGACCGCATTTACTCAAAACTAAGCCACACCCCTAATTTTCAACAGATTTTTGAGAAAAATGAAAAATAGTTTAAAATGTTCTATCGATATTCAGTTTACGAAAATAGAATAAATTAAAAATGTGACTAATAGGAAGTAAATAATTAGTTATTTTACCCGTATTATATATATAAACTTTTAAACACATACATGAACCTGTAGTTGCTCTAATTACCCCACCCAAAGATTTTTTTCTTTCTTCGATTCTAAGCATTTTGGGAAAAAAAGCGTGGCTTAGATTCGAGTAAATATGGTACTTACAAAATCTGGTTTCTCCGCAAAGAATGAGGCTGCGGTAGCCTAGTGGTCAAGGTATCAGATCGTGGCCGGCTTGTAACGAGTTCGAGCACAGTACCACTAAAGACCCACCGTATAGGGGAGCGATGCACACTAAATCTGTCAAGAGCTCAAACGTCCTCCTATTTTTATGGTGTGGTAGTTAGGAGAGAGGGTGCCAGGTCAAGTGTCGTCCTCGTCACTTGACCATGGTTCAAATGATGAGGTCCGTCGCCATGTAGCTGAACAGTGTGACGTTAATATTCACACATTCACCGCAAAGAATCCGCCATGTAGAAGGCCAATGCACGTTAAATATGTAAGGGCTCATTGACTTCCTGTTGTTGTGGTGAGATAGTAAGAAGAAGAATGCTACTTCAGGTGTCGTCCTTATCACTTGACTGAGGTACAAAATTACGAGATCAGTTGCCAATAGCCCTCGTGTTGCTTTATATTGCAATGCCAATCTAACTCTCATTCATTCACTCACATCATGGGGTCTTTCCTGATTCACACAACACAAATAATCCCTTGTGTGGCGAATGATACGTCATAGAAGTTATTACTATTTACGAGTCCGTTGAAGATGTATCAAATCGATTACAATTTTAGTTACGATTAATATTGGTTTTATTTCCAAACCCAAATCTTGAAATAATGAAATTTAAAATGCTTTCGATTTATACTTTATACTTGTTGAATATATATATATATATATATCATTTCCTACCATTACTTGTATATCAATTATAATTAGAACACACTTTGTGTGCGACCCAAATAACCAGATTCCTTTCAATGTGGTTCAAGGAATCTAAAAACTTTTATACTCCTTTTTTAGCCTTAGGGTGTCATCCAAATCCAGCAAGGGAGCCTTGTCACATGATGCGTAAAATAATCAGAGTGAAAATAATTTCCAGAAATATTCATTATTTAATTTTAATATTAAAATCAATGCTGAGGAAGAAGGTTGTATTAAAATCTCTTATTACTAGTAGTAAAAAAATGTTCTTTCTTTCTTAAGAAATGCTCTTTCTGAAACAAATAATCGTTGCTACGTTTCAGAAAATGTATTGAACCAAAATGTTTTGCAAATATAATATTTTGAATATGCTGATGGGTCATACATTCTCCAATCCTACCTTCTCCCCCTAACGTTAGTCTTTTAGTTGTTTTAAAATTTTAACTCAACTTATACAAATTAAAACCAAGAGAATAATTCAAAAATATTCTAATTATTCATGAGGATCTCCTAGGCAAGATAGAAATAAAAATAACTCTTCTCATTTTTTTTTTATAAAGTAACAGGAAAGTTAAACAACATAAAATTTTGCTAATTAGATATTATGACTAAAAATATATAATTTTAGTTATATAATATACAATACTTTTTTTTCTCTCTAACCATGATGTAGGTAGTTTAACATTAAGTATTTATTTTTTAAAAAATATTTTAAAGAAAGATGGCTTGGCCTCTTGGAAACTTTTTTTTATCAAATCCACTTATATTAAATAAGAATTTAATTCATTATTTAGTAGCATTTTTCATTTGTCTTATAAAAAGAGGGAACTTGAAGAAGGTATTATTATTTTCTATCTTCATTTCAAGTCAAGTTTGAAGCTTTTACTGGGAATTTTCACGAAGAGGTTGTTATGAAGTAAAATAGTTTAATAAATAGTAATTTAAAAAAAATAAAAAGACAAAAAATGTAGTATTGCAGTTCCTAAAAATTATTTAAACATTAACTATACAAAACTAATGAGATGAATAAAAGTAATTTAAAATAAAGAGTTAATGCATTAATTAATGTACAAGAATTTTTAACATAGGAAAGACAAAAAGCTAGTCTTTATTTTTCCTCTTCTATATTTAATGTTTTTACGAGGAAAGTAAGAAACGAGTAAAAAAAAAAAAATTTGACTGAAAGCATGCTTTAATAATGCACAATATTTATAATTCGTAAGTACTAGTTCCAAAGTTTTCTTAACTCAAAAACTACAATTACAGTCTGAGTTTTTCATAAAGTACATTAACTAAAAAAAAGCTAATACATGCACTAATTCTAAACTTCTTCGCATTTAAGACTTTTTTTAAAAATTAAAATCGGAGTAAGTAAAAAAAAAGAAAAAAATAACTTCATTAAAATAATTATATTCTCTTTAATGCATCCTCTACTGAGAGTGCTTGAATCTATGTCTACTGCAATTCACTACCTAGTTGCGCAATAAGCTGTGATACAGTTGTAAATGAGTTAAAAAATACTTTAAAACCAAATTTAAGACTAAATCCTCTTAAAATTCCTTTATTTCACTTTTAAATTTAACGCGCATTACTCCTTTTATTCAGTGTGTTGCATCTTCTGACTTCACAGAGGCTAAAGACTCTTTGATCAATCATCTATTGATGCCCGTAATACCTCCAGGGGAATTTCCATCACGGCCTTCCTTTAAAAATGTTCAAGACTGTTCTAATTGGAATACAGTTAACACCTAGGCACATCTCTTACCTCCAGTATTGACCATAAAATATAGTCGAGTCTATTTAAATCCGGTCTGCTGGTAGGACAATCTTCGTGTTCTCTCAAAATTTGCCCAATCTGTTTCAACCAACACTGAATCGTATTTGCCTTATGAACAGGAACAGAGTTCTGTTTTAAAGTTAAATCGCTTCCATTTAATCGGTTTCGAATTTCCCTGTTGGTTCCATGATAATGATATTATAAACTTTTGATGTGGGTTTCTTACCTTTCAGGCAAAAATGAATCTCTGAGACGCTTCCATATAGCTAACACCTCACTAAATCACTATGGAAGCCGGATGATGAACTCTCTTTAAGCCTTTTCTTTTCATAGTTTTAGCTTCCTGGACTATAGGTTGTGGTAAAAAAAAACACATGAAATAGGCACACTCAAAGTTAAAATCTTTATTAAGAAAATATTTTTTTAAAAAATTGCTCCATTGAGTGATTGTCACATGTAATGTAGACGTCGAATCTGTGACGTAATGACTCTCTTACACTTTGAAAGATTCACAGTCTTTCACAAAGAACTTTCGGCTGTAATTCTGGCAACAAGATTCTTTAGAGACTAGGAGGGCTTTCGTACACAGCGATATTTAGATGTCAAGGCAAAACAGATCATGTATTTTAGACGGCAGAACAACCTGCCCGCCACGGTCTATCCCTATTTTATGATATATCTGTTGTGATTGATAGTTCCCTAAATTCCTTACATACATAATAAGTTAGTACTCCTCCGTATTACACATATATACAGGGTATCCCAAAAATAGAGCTCAAAATGCTTACCTATATTACTTGTTGGGAGTACATAAAAAATGCTCATGGAACTGTACCTGTACGATCTACAGTTTACTAGAAAAACATGAAAAACAAAGTATAACGTTGCAAAGATCAAACACCGCATTAGCACATCAACAACAATATTTGAAAATGTTTCTAAAAGAATATGGCTAAAGTGTCCAACGTGCACATCGAACCAGGTTTGTGAGCACCATGGAATAAATAAGTGAACACGATGCAAAAACACAGAGTCCATCAAAGCAATATGCAAACGAGCAACTTCTATACAGTTCGAATTAACTGGGGCAAATGGAAAAATCGATTTATTGAAGACTCTTAGTTTTTAAACATTTTATACTTTAAGTAAACTGCAAAGTATTTATAATAGTACGAAGTATGTCCCCTTGTAGCAGAAATGACCTTTTCAACAAGTCTGGACTTTGATTCGTCTCGTGTAGCCCAAATATTCTTGATTTCATCATTGTAGAATCACACTTTTATAACACTTTTCATAATTTGTTCTGCTGTCGTGCAATTCATCTTAGCTAAATAATTCTTGAGAATATGACATAAGTTCTCAATAGGATTTAGTTCTGGTAAATTACCACGCCCCATAAATAACTTTTATTTTATTTACCACGTAAAAGTCTGGAATAATTTTGAAGTGTGACAAGGGGTCAATTCATATTGAAATGATCCGTCAAATGTTTTCATGGAAGGAACAATCTACTACGTAACATTTCTATGTAATTGACAAAATTCATCATGTGTTTAAGAGGAACTAAGCTTTTAGTGCCAATTGTTGTGAAAAAATTCCAAAACATCTCTTTAGAAGGGTGTTTTAAAGTACATTGGATTTGATCTGGTAGCAGAGTTACGCCATCACTTCTTCTAACTATACTTAAATTATATCCCTGGACTAATTAATATGTTTCGTGACTGAAAATCCCTTTCCAGTTGTTAACAAATACAAGTTCGGTATTGTTTTGGATTATGCTAAAGGCTTTCTTATCATTTTTTTCAGTAGAAATGTTTTTTTACTCTGTCTTGTTGCCTAATGGTCAAATTCCACAAGTCTTTTTCCGTACAATTGAGAAACTCATTTCAACACTATAACCCAATAACTACCTTCGAAGGTCTGTGATTGTCTTTCTTCGTTTTATTCTTCTATTTCTTTTTAGAATTTTATAAGTTCTTTGATTAGTTTTCCGTTTGTGCCCACATTTTCTGTTTTCTTTTTGGAGACGATGATCTGAAATCCTGAAATGTTGTTAAAATTCTTGAAACACTTGATTTGTCCTCACCAACCGCAGTAACTATATGTCTCATAATCATAGAAGTGTGTTTATTTAGATTGATTAATTTGCAATGCTCCCTCGGAATAGTATCTATCTTTGAACAAGCAAAAGTAACACGTATTGCACTGAACATAAAATTATAACTACCAGCTACCACACTGTAAGGCTCACAGCTAAACTATTGATGCATTAAAACCAACCAAACAAGTAAATTTTAGTAGATGTTGATCCTTCACACTACTTCGAGACGAATATAATTGGTTTGATGTGATTCAAGTCATCACTGTTATTTACATACCAACTTAAATAAGAAATAGATATTTGTTCCAATTAGTTATAACACTATAGTATGTCCATTTGTGTAGTTACCACGTCTCGAACCACGAATTTCTTGAGATGGCTGTAGCGTAAAAAATTCAATAGTGGGACATCTGGTGATCATGGCAGCCATAGAACCAGACCCACATGTCCGACCCAATGATCGTGGTATGCCATATCCAGCCAATTACGTACAGGAGCGCAGAAATACGTCGGAGCCCCATCATGAACTATGATATTTTATAATACTTTTATCATCATTTACCATATTTTTCTTGTAAACTATGGCTCGTGCAGGAACATTTCCTTGGACATATTTTATTTCCCTTCCATGAGGAATCTAGCAGTTCAGAATTTGAGCACTATTTTTCGGACACCCTGTATATTTATTATACGAATCCTATATTAAAACTACTAGTCATAATCACAATTATAATTATATGTTTATATTGAAAAATATATTTAATACATTTAGCAAAATCTACATACAATTTATTTCTTAACATATCTCTATAAATGTTAAGGTGTTTAACCCAGTGCGACACTAGTTTAAACATGTTATCGAGGTACTTCCGTTTGTCAAATTGCTTCAAATAATTTACAATAGTGCCTTGCTATTCCTCCAAATTCGCAAAGCATTTCGCACCAAAACTTTGTCAAAAGTCAGAATAAAAGATAAAATAGATTTCGTGGAGACACTAAATCTGGACAATACAAATGATGCAGCATACGTCAGCTGTGTGCTGTTTCAGCAACAGTTTGGTTTCATTTGATGATTGGAATTTTGCATCATATTGTAAAAATTTAATTCTTTTGTATATTCATCCCGGTGTATTTTCCTTCATACAGCTGCAAGCAATTTTTAAGGATTTTACCAGTAAAAATCTCATAACATAACTCCTCACCTTTCATAAACTTTGTGATTACATATGCCATGTTTATTTGTTTTCAGAGAAAGCTAAATTAATCAACTAAGTAACATCTCAGACTTTGCTACTGCTCATATTAACGTATCTTGTGCATGCACAGTTTGTATAATAGTTAGCCAGCTGTTCCCTTATTAACAGAGATAACCCTCATATATTTGTATGTGTGTATGTGAGTGAGTATGTGACATACATCAGCCACCCAGTAAGGAGAACTATGGAATTTTAAGTCTTTATTAAAAGGGGCTTCTTTTTCTAGTGAACACTGGGACAACGTGTTACAACGCTTGGTAACAGGCAAACGAACCCAGACTTAGCGGGATGACATTATTTAAATAGAGAAAGTCAGAAGAGATAGTGAACAGACAAATTCCTCAAATGTCATGATTTACGACATTTTCCAGGAATCTAACTAGTTCTGTGCTTCTAGATAGTATTAAGTCTACAGGGAAAGTTCAGTGGCTAGAGGGAAAAGATGATGAACTATTGCAACATCTTGCATCATGTAGGTTTTACATTAAAGGTAACAAATATAACTATATATTTTTATATTACATCTCCCTCTTGAAAAAAATCTGCTGAACAAGTTTAATTTAAAGTGTCCCCCATTAGCTAACTCTTCCTTTCACGTAAAATTTAGGACTTTCTCTAGTACGAGATTAATATAAAACAAACAATATAAAACTGCTACAATACAAATAGTATATATAACATATACTACACCACTATTTTACAAGAGTATCTAGCATATTGCATATTACAACAGTTCTACAAGAGTATCTAGCATATTGCATATTACAACAGTTCTACAAGAGTATCTAGCATATTGCATATTACAACAGTTCTACAAGAGTATACAGCACATATAAAATAACATCGATTTTCCAAGAGTACATGCCACATAAAATCACACATTTTTGTAAAGGCATATATCACACAAAATAATACAACACTTTTTCAGTTAGAGCATAATTTAAAGACATAATCAAAGAGTGCATAAATACAAAATTGATTAAATGCGGAAAACGAAATATACAAAGAGTTTTCAAAGATGACACTTTTAACAACATACTTAAACATTTCAACCAAAGTTAAGAGGTCAGGCTTGTTATTAAAGCGAGTGATGTGCTGGAATAAATTCGGTTATCTCTAAAAGTACCAGAAATTCTACATTTGGAAAATGTTTCAGACTAAATTAAGCGCTGGAAATTTAAATTTCTCTATTTCTATAACGAATACTCGTCGTACTTCTGCCTTTAAAGAATTAAGTAAAGAAAATAGAAACTAAAAAGAATGCCGAATGATATACACTTGAAATAAATAACATCAAGTAGAGAAATTTTTGAATGTTAGTATTTCATTCAATTTTATATTGAATTATGAAACATTTTCACTGATTTTTAATCTTCAAATATTTAGAATTCTAAAATTCTTAATTACTATGCAATTCCTTGAATAATTATACCTTTTCTTTTTATATATTATACATTTTTTTCGATGACCTTAAATCATACTGGAAAAAATAGCTTTTAGAGCAGGTTGAATATTTAAACTATAATTTAATCAAATATTTATTTGATAAATTTCGACATCCTATCTTAATGCACGATTCTATACCTTTAAATGCTATTGATAAATAATATGTAAAATTTCTTTTTCTTTTTCAGGAAAACAGTAACTACTTTTGTATTAAATTTCAATACACACTGTCTGCTCTTTTTTACATATAATTTACATAAGTTATTCATATTTTTGTTTATTAAATCTAATAAATAAATTAATATACATTTATGTATAGTAATTTTACTTTTAATTTGCACAAAATCATTTAAGCAAACTATAGTTTAATTACAAGTAATATTCTCATGACCATCATGAAAATTTCAATTATTTTTTTACAAAAAAAGCTGCTTAGCTTGCTTTTCAAATATACAAAATTTTAAAAGAATTCCACATTTTTGGCATAACAAAACGCAATCTGTATTCTTGTTTGCGTGTGAATGTTTTTCTTCTTACTATGAGAACCAAGATATTTCCCGATCCAATAAAAGCAAGATGTTTCATAAAATCAACTTGCAATTGCATTAAAAAATTAATAAACTTTTAAAGTAATCAATTGAACTGTGTGCCTATTTTGTGTTTAATGTATATGTCACCTGATCTTATGTAATCACATCTGCTTAAGACTTAGAATATATCCGCGCGTCATATAACAGAACACGATACTGCACTTACAACATTGACTTGATATCCTTCGATAATCATTGCGTCAAATACTCTGACATGTGATAAATTAGCTCAGCACACATCTATTTAAATGCTTATGGAGAAAATTATGTCCAAAACTTTAATATTAAGTTTTTATAAATTGTAGATGAAGAGTAATATGTAAATCATTCTCTTAAAATAACAGATAAATAGATTTTGATTTAAATTATTTGAAACTTATGTTATTTTTGTAAGAAGAGAAGAATTTGTTTTAAATTTTTAAACTGGAGTATTATATATAGTTTCTTAAGAGTAAAAGTAGTGATGATTCATATTGCCAGATCTTTAAAACTATCACAAATAATGGGTTTTACTTATGCGCGACCATCCGAAATAAGCCGGGTTAGTGTGGGATGGCAAAGAAAAGAAGGAAAGAGACTGTTGCAGTTCGTTGAAAATTCAGTGCCTCTCTAGTTTTGCGGATTTCACCCATTCTCGTCCCACAGCGGACATTTAAATTTCAAAGTATTCTTAGTTTTTGTCATATTACAATAAACTGCTTACATAATGTTCATATTACAGTAAACATTATACGGCTCATCATTCTTGTAGAGCACAATTACAACAACTTAGATCAGCTATTAATTTTCCATACTAATACCGTTATAACATCAATACAAAAATGTATTGTAGAATAAATGTCTTTTTATCTGAGTTTCAACTGAAGAAAGCACCTAACTTGATAGATTGTTTATTAACGTCACACTCACAGATCTACCCGAGGGCTATTGGATCTTGTAAATTTGAATCTCGGTCAAGTAACGAGAACGATACCTGAATTACAACCCTAATCTCCAAACATCCACCTTGCGCCAACGTGAATACTTTAAATGTTCATAAGCCTGTCTACACGGTGCATCTTCAATGGAATTTGAACGTATGATTCGAAAAAAAAACTAACTCCACCGGCAGCGAATTTTTTGCACCTTGACAAACACGGCTACAGAAAGTATCTCAGATACAGGTAATCACTATAAGCGAATATATAAAAATTATATTACTTCAAAATCATTTGAACTATTTACTCATACATATGCATTATCGCAATATGTGGAAATAAAATATTATTAACTGGCTTAGGGTTTCCTAACCCTACACCCGTGGGCATCATGGCGCCCCCGATCGCTTAACATGTGTCCATCGCTGTTTGATTTAAAGTTTTAGATTTCAATAAGAATTTTGAGTGAAAGTTTTCTTATTTTTAATGAAACAGAAATTGAGTCAAATACAGCTACCAGTACAAAAGGAAATGTGACTGATCTCTTTTTTTCCTCCTAGTGCATTCCAAACCTAATATCCCATACCTAAAATCCAAAATGAAATGAACCCATTTATCTCGAGAGCAGGGTTGTCATTTCATATGATAAGAAAATTATATAGTAATTTAATAGCTTTTAAACACGCAGTATTAAAAAATATAAATGAATAAGAATATAAAAACAATATACATAAAATGAATATGAGAGGCAATAACGCCATACATTCGTCTAACTTCGAAAGAATAGCCAATGAAATGCAGAACCAAAAATTACATTGACTTTTAGATTTGTAATTTTTTTATAAAGAATGTTTAAATAATTTATATATACTTATTCTGTGCATATTACTTAATAATTATTTTTCGCACGAATAAGAACAATCATTTTTATATGTTACAATTTATTTTTGGAATCAAATATTTTTGTACATTATCATATGTTAACTTTATCCAACTATAAATTTATCTTGAAACAATAAATGTTTCAGTCGTCCAACAGATATTCTGGAATGTGTTCTTAGGAACAAAAAGGTTTGAAACGCCTGATCTAGGGCGTAATATATTTTCACACACATATATCATTATTTAGCTAGTGTTATGCTAAGTTTCTGCTAGTGACTGTCTTAAAGTTCCAAATGCTTTGTTGGTAAAAGGAAATAAGAATATATACAAAGATGTGTGTATCACTTATAAAATTAATTTACCCTAAAAGCAAAATGAATGGTATTGTTAAGTACTTTTCAATTTTAGCTTATTCAGTGAGAAATCACCTTTATGAAAGGAAACACGTGGAATTTTAACCAATTAAAAAACTCAAAATTTCTTCAGAGTTCTTTAATTGGTGTCAAATTAAAATTTCAGCGTTTCCTGGTAAACCACTGAGGTATTTGCAAAAATTTCATTTGAAATTCACGAGAAGAAGATTCAAAAATATATTACTTCCAAGAAAAAAAAACTCTTCCATTTATGGGATGAATGTCATATTTTTGAGGCTGATAATACATTTCTAAGGTGTCAGACTACTTTCGGAACCATGATTTTTCAAAAGCGTATAAATGATTATATGTTTATATATATGCAGGGTGTCCCCGAATGCCGTGTACAAACTAGAAGGGGAGGTAGAGAACATCCTGTGGAACCATAATTACATCTAAAACATGGGTGGAAATGTGACCCTAAAGAGACAAAGATACACAAAAACAGCAAGACCACAACTCAGAATAGAATGTAAAACGCTTTATTACACCAAAAACAATAATAAATAAAATAAAAAGCATCAGAGAGTGTGTTTAAAATTGCGGACATTGGTACGTATGCACGCAGGACACAGACGCAACATGGATTGACGGACTTGTTCGAAAATACCGGGCGTTTCACGGATTTTAGTTGCAGTGATGGATATTAGCGCCTTCAGGTCCATTTCAGAATTAACGGGCGTGTTATACAAAAGGCTCTTTATGGCACCACAGAGAAAAAATACTCAGAGGATCTGGGAGGTCAAGCAACGGGTCCACCATGCCCAATTCACCTGTTTGGAAATGTCCTGCTCAAATGGTCCCGTACGCACCTTCCATAATGAGATGATGCCCCGTCCTGTTGCGGGCCGAACAGGTACAGGGGCATCGGTAAGCAGCTTCGGAAGTACCTCTTGTAGAAAGACGAGGTAGTTGTAAGACGTATGGGCAGAGTAAACTCACCCCCACAATACCCGACCCCACAGGATAACTTTGTTGTGCGGCACATGGTCGGGTGCTGTGTAGGTTGTTTAAGGCCCGCATGTGCATGTTGTGCGTATTGAACACCCTTCACGTGAAAAGGTTGCTTCATCACAGAACAACATGGAACTGGTTAAGCGCATGCCTACCGCACTTCACTTTGCAAATGCAACACGTCGTGGGTGATTATGTGGCTATAATAACTGCACTCTCAGTACAGGAAACGAATGCAAGGCACACGATGGAAATTTATTCGAGATCATCCAGTTGCAATGGCGAGTACCCGTACACTGTTACCGGCATTTTGTCCCACAACATGGAACACAATATCTTCAAAAATGTGTGTTCGTGCTGTTCTCAGCCTCCCAGTACCTTCAATCGTAACTCTTGAAAGATCAATGTTCCGCCAGGTTCTGATGCACCTGAGCGAATGTTTGGTGATTAGATTGCCCTCTCTATAGGTAATCTTTCCCCATACAGCCGAACAGCAGCACGCCCAGGTTGTAGATGAAGTGAATATCCACTAACTCGGCGTTCGTATAAAGATTCATATTCATCGCACGCTGGCAGTGTCTGAAATGAGGAAACCTCACATGCCAACCTTGCAAGCTTGCGTACAGTACCACCTATCGTTTTCCCGCTCATGTTTTTCTGTATAAATATGGTTCTTCACGATGTTTTCTACCTCCAAGTTTGTGCACTGCATTCGAGGGCACCCTCTTTATATATATATATTAGACATTTAGTGTCACATGAATTAGTATATGCATATTAAATTGTTTTTCAATAAAAAAGAGTTATTTAAATACATTTTTTGTCAAAAATGAAGAAGAAACGTCATAGTTTCAACACATTCTTTTTAATGGAAAATGCTTCTATAATAATAATATTTTGCTCATATATATATAGCTAAGACAGAGACAGTTATAGTGCCTGAGCAAAAGTTTCTAAAAAAAATTATATTATTTTCAAGTTACAATCAATTGAAATAACAATCATTGCTTTGCGTTGAGATTTCTGGACTCTTTGATTTATTTAAATATGGATAAATACACTTCTAAATTATATATTTTTATAGTATTTTCCCTTTTTTTTAAACCACTACAGCCTTCAAACGAGCCTCCACATTTCAGCATATTTTAATTAAACCAGTGTGATGGGATGCATTATTTAATTAAATCATTGTATTTAAAACAATTTCTTAAATAACATTTCTGATGCCTGCGTCTCAGAAAATAATAATAAAGTTTTATAAACAACAATGAATATATTTAAATTTCAGCAAAAAGGAAAAAAAAATATGAAAATAAAGCCTCTGCTGCATACATTAGGATTTCTTTTAACATGAAATGCTTATTCTTAAATATACAATCCCATATATAAAAACACGCATTTCTATTTATAACGAGAAAACTTAAGAAAAGGGTTAATTTCAAAACACAGAAGCTCAATGTGATTCCCAGTGGCTCAGTTTGAAAAAAAAAATGTCTCCTTTAAATTGAGTTTTTGTGGAATTCTCCTCAAAGGCATTAAAATGAAGTGAGTTTCAGATGTGCATACTAGATTTTCAATTTGCCTCTTTGACTTGCTCACATTTAATTTTTCCTTACTTCCTCATTATCTCCAAAGAATTGGTTTCCTGTAGCAACAACGAGAATAATAATTAACTGATTCTAGATTTACATTACACTTGTTTTTATTTTTTTTATTCAAAAACTCAAAAGAATAAACTGAAAGATAAAGGAAAAGTATGATGGAAAAAAATTAACTTGAGTTTAAAGTAACAGAAATTGAGAAATAAAAATGCACGTACAAATACGTGTACAGATAAGCAATGTGCAGTTTTTCTAAAGGATACATTTTTACACTTCTACTTGAATTTCAAGTAAGTGAATATGTTTTAAGGTTAAATAAGAGACTTAACTAATACAAGAATAGAAACAAATGATCTTTGTTTCTTCAGATACTCCATTAAAAATAGATTTGTTCTTCTGTTGATTTGGGTTCTTTATCATATTTCTTAAGTTAACAGCTTTTTTATTCGTGGTATACAAAATAAGGTAATCAAAAAAATTTGAATGAAGATTTCACCACTCTCAAAATAGAGAGAAAGTAATGTTCAATATGTGTTAAGATTTTTTTTTATTTTCACAAAATCTAATTTTACATGAATTTTTCATCCAGAAGCAAGTTGATGAAACTCTCTGTGTGCAAATATATTCATATATATTAATAAAGGCATTAGCTAAGAAGTTTTCACTTAAAAAAAAAACTACTGTCTTTTTGATTAAAAATAAACTTGATTTTTAAAACAGATGATATCAATCAAAACACTCATAAATGTAATAATAAGTATTATTCTTTTCTCTTTGTATGGAAGAAAATACTGAAATGAATTGAAAATGAGAACTGTAGTAGAAAATTCAAATACTTTGTGAACTCTCTTGTTTATGGGTATTTTTAAGGAAGAGAAGAACGGGATTGCAGAGAGAGATATAACACTTTTATTATAACTATTTGACAAAATAGAAATATGCATTTTAATTCATAGGTTGTGTACTTTTAGTAATGCAATCCTGGGAAAATTATTATAAGACCAAGCAAAAACCTTCATTTTTTTCACAGTTACGCTTTCGAGTTTTATACAGATTGAAACGTGGTGCAGAAAATAATAGTAGCCTTAACTATTCATATCATAATAATTGAAACAAAATAGTTTTTTTCAAAATTTTAAAATTCATTTTTTGTTTTTTACAAAAGCGAAATACTTGAAAAAATGATAAGATTAAACTCAACTTTAAACCATTCATTGTTTTATTCTTTTTCAACCAATTTTATCTTTAAGTTCTAAGCTTGCTTGAACTAATCACATGCACGTGCCAGAGAGAAATTAAAGTTTTTGTAAAAGTATGACAAACAACCAACGTTGATTGAATAAGATAAAAACCTTAGTTTTAAAGAATATGGTATAAAATTTTGTAAAATAGAAAAAAGGGGTTAAGCAGATCCAAGACTTTATGAATAACTTTAGTGGTAATTATGCAGTTCCAAAGGCATCCTTGCATTGATTCCTTGCCGAACGAAGGCTAATATTAGTCGAGTTGCTTGTAAAAAGCTCTACTCTTCACAAATTATGATTTATTTGAAATTTTCATTTGTCATTTGAAGTACGTTGTATTCTACCAAAAAATTCGGATGCTGGAATTAGTAAAATGAAGCGCCAATCACCTCTAACTAAGAAAATTTTAATAAAGCACCAAGTTTTGTAAAGGAACATGTTGTTTTGAGAAACAGTGGTACAATGTTGTTTTTAGATGAAACAAAAAAGTTTAACCTCTTTGGTTTATGTAAAAGCAAAAACAAATTCAGAAGACAACCTAGAAACCCTTCTAGAAAATTTATTGCTAGAGGTACTTCTGATAACATCCAGAGAGTACATATTTTAGCTAGTCAATGAATCTATACTCGATTTGATCACGTAACTTTTTACAAGCTTACAACTCTTCCGCGAGTGGTAACGTGGCTTGCTTTACAAAACTGGTTACAATATATATATATATATTGTTTGAAAGGTAATCTTAGTAGTAATGTGTTTGTCTCTCATTTCTTTAATTTTTTCTCGGAGCCTATACGGGACCACGCGGTATGATAAGGAACTTGGCTGACGTTTTCGAGTACGAGTGCCTTTAAAGACCTTTAGTTTGTCAGGCCAAAACCCACACAGTAGTGCGAAAGTTTGGAGAACGGGGTTCCAGCTCATGTGTCTCACTCTTCACTTGTCCAAGTTTCAAGATTACGATGCAAGTTGACAGCCCTTGTGTAGCTTCAAAATTGCGATGTAAATCAATAATCAAAACAAATTGAGACTCGTACACATCATTTGATAATTACAACCAATAATGATCTGTTAAGCAAAATTGAGTAGACTTTGTTAATGAAAAGATAATGAAATGATTTTGATAAAATAAAGGGAATGAAAGAAAGGTGTGAAGAATTCAAATATTTAGATTTTTAAAAAAGAAATTACTTTATATTCATAAGACAATTTATTAATTTTTGTTGTTTTTTGTGCAATTCTTGCATAATTTTGATTTCTACTCAAAGTTAAATATTTAAAAGTTTTAGTGCTCATAAAATGATATTAATGTTTCTCCAAATTTAGAAAAATTATACATGCAGGTGAAATTTCACATAACTTTAAATTATCTAAATACTTCATTTATCATCTAATTTTAGCAATTTTACTATCGGAAAAACAAAATTTTGGAATATAGCATTATGAAATCCATATTCAAATAATTTTAATCATTTTCTGTAACTTCTCTTCAATCCATCTTTTCGACAGGAACACAAAATGGTATCATTTATACTTTTCAAAAACGGTAAAATTAATCATAGAAGTAATATTTTATTTTCAAGCTAAAAGCAATATATCCAATTTAAAGTCTGATATTATATATGCATATATGTAGATCTAATATTCATTCCATATTACATCAAATGATTACGGAAAGTCGTATAAATTTTTGACCATCTTTAAATATCTGATATGAAATTTTCTAAAATTTCTAGGAAGAAATCTATTTATAACCAAACTTTTCAAAAATTCTCGTTAGAAAATCAACATACTTAGAAACAATTCCCCACACACACAATAACTATTAAACGCAAACTGTTAAGGAATACTTAATAATGATATCCATTCACTTCAGTGCTGAGTATAACCACATGATCCCACATGGTAAAACTGCAAATGAATACATGGCTCAGAATACACTCCCCACTTGCATTCAAATTCGCTGTGCAGCGAAATTGAAATCGGAACAAGATCAATCCTTACATAAAAATGAGAAATATCTTTAATATGAGCTCTGAATAAATAATACAAAAGCTTTCCTCTCTGGTACTCTTCTGCATAACTAAGATGAGGAATACAGCTCGGATCTTGACGCTTCTGGTTCGGCATCAATCATGTTTATGGAAGGGTTTTATAGTTTTCATTATTTTTAGATTCATGTAGGCGTTCAGGTTCTTTTTCTCTCAGTATATTTATAGATGCTTGAAATACCTCAGGGGACTTCCCTGCAAATGCACCTGCTTTTGTTTTCGAAACTGGATCTCAGGGGCTATAGATTACTTTAAGCAAACCTCCAACCTAAAGAACATCAAGTTCTCATATTGCCATTTTTTTTTACCTCTTTTTTGCTAAGGTTTTCTTCTCGATGCCTCAAGATATTTTTAGGAAAACGTTTAATATTAAAATGACTAGACAATGACAGAACGTCTTGTATATTTTTTATATCGAATTTTAGTATAGCTGCTTATGCAGAATTTATTTTCTGAAACAAGTAATAGAGTTTATCATTTTATATATATACTTGTTTGTATCATAGTTGTATAGTTAGACATACTATTCGAGCAAACAAATAATGCAATTAATTTATCACGTTCCATAAGACATATTCTACACTCATTGCCTCCAATATTTTGAAAAGTATAACGAAATCCATGTCTTTTTAACCAATACCTAATTAGGTGAGAAATGTACTCTTATTCCACTAACATTTTAAACTCCTAATGTAAGTTTTGCTATGTTTTTATCAGCAAGTGTTATACCATTAGAATTATTTTAGTGTGATGATGATGTTTATCTTTTTTGCGCAACTTTGTATTGTGTTGAAATGTCAAAATAACTTTATGTGAGCATAGAAGTTCATTATACTCTCAATAAATGTTCAGATTCTCCCTAATGAGTTCACACAAGGGAATTTTAATGCAACTACTTAGAATATATTTCCTTAGTGTCAGTAAGAAGATTTTTCATTATGTAATCAATAATATAACTTGAATACATTGAGAGACAATGTAAATTCGTTGATAAAGCGTTAAATTTAAGGAATTAAAATGTTTCTCTCTGAATGCTGATATTGTATCAAAATGTTAAATAACGTTTAACGTACTCTGGAAAATTCACAAACGTAAGCAAACATTTCTTTTACCTCTATCTTACAGATATTTTAATAGTGTTTTTAATAATAATGGAGGTTATTTTCTTCTGTAAGTTAAATAATTTAAATACTTCTTTTAGATAATGCACATTTCACAGATTGAAAAAAATTGTATCTTATTTAGCAAAACCTAATTTTTAGTTATCATTTTAGATAAAAGTATTACTTTTTAAGGAGCCTAACTAGATATATACTGGGTAGACTGGTGCCAGACAGTTTAAAATTTTTCTGGACTCCAAAGGAAAGCCGGGGAAACTCTTGATTGTCTATGGAGAATATTCTATTTTTTTAACGTCTAAATCATTGGATAGCTTACAAAATTGAAAGTATGATAAAATAAAAGAAGTAAGCATATCATATATTAAGAAAATATTGTTATGTTTTTAAGGAAATGAAATAAAATATATGACTGCAAACACAAAAAAGACCAAGCTAAAAATTGGGACTCTCTAGAAATAATTATTCATTAATATAAAAGGAAGCTGAAGAAAAAAATGAACAGACTACCAGAGATGTATGAGCGTGCAATGGAAATCACATATAAATTTATGCAAAATAAACCTTTTTATGAAAACCTTGACTATGTGAAGAATACCTGCCTTTACAAAAGAATACAAAAGTATTATATTCCAGATCTTAAAAAATAGCACCGTCTATGCACAAATCAGCTTGCGAACATTTAATAATGCTTTGTTCAAAGATTAAGTTTACTATATAATTTTAAAAATGTTTATTCTAATTACATAAGCTTTGAAAATACATTGACTATACTCAAACATTTTCTTTTATTCCAGATCAAGCCTTGATACACTTTTAAGCAAAAGCTTTAAAAATATCAAGAGCTGAACTCATCGAATCAATTTAATCTGTGGTTAAAATTCAAAACTGTGTTAAAATTCTTTGAACTGCCTGAAGTTTTCCTGTTTTTGGAACAAATATTACATTTCAAATAACATTATTGATTATGTATCTACTTAATATTTATTCTTTATTTTTAAAGATTTAACACATATTTCTTTAAATATGAAAAAGATACGTCACAAATAAATTAAAATTTGTTACGCTTATGTGTTATTAGTAATGCTTTTTAGTTTTATTCAATATGGAATTTTATGAACAGCAATCACATGCACAAACACACTCTATTTGATATTTATCTTTCTCAACAGTGTTTGATATTAATGTTCCTACTTTTTCATGTCTCTTGTAAATGGTTTCTTCAGCCTATTTGTTTAATTCCCTATGCTTAACCGTCCAAGAGATTTGTTACTAAATAAACTTCATATGTGTAAAAATGTTCTTTGATGTTGTTTAATGATCAGTTTCAGTTAAAAAATTTAGTTTCAAAAGCATTAAAGTAAATTTTTTAGAGGCCCAAAAAGATTAAAAATTTTTTGAAAAGGATTTAATTCTTACATTTCCTATCATCTGCAACGAGATTACGCACAGTAGAGCTTATTCTTCATGCTGTAATTCATGGTTGATCTTGAATATGTCTTTTAATTACGGAATCTACAGATTTAAACTGACCCCACAGTTATCGAACAACATTATGAGGCTACATTGAGACATCTAGCGGCATCAGCTTGGAACAACCCCATTTCCATCTATCTGAACTCCTGCCTCCTTAACGAATCGGGTAAGCGACATCTCCTAGGCATTACAAGACTCTCCAAAATATTGTCAACCAAAGTACCAATGACTGGTGAGGATCATCGGCTATGAACAAAACGAACGCACGAATCGGTGAAAATTTGACTTTTTCATTTTCTTTATTTTCTGTATAAATGTCGTCCTTAAAATAAAAGTAATGCCTAACATTTTTTGCATAAGTTATCTTAATGCGCATTACTATTAA
The DNA here is from genome assembly GCA_019973975.1 of Trichonephila clavata. NCBI lineage: Eukaryota > Metazoa > Arthropoda > Arachnida > Araneae > Nephilidae > Trichonephila > Trichonephila clavata. The sequence goes on along the minus strand of BMAO01001703.1, from coordinate 34,067 downwards.
TCATATAAAATACAATGATATTGTTACTAACACTTTTTTAATAGTGATTTTTTAAAAAACATGCTTGACCTTAACTTTCGGGGGGGGGAGGGGTAGTGCAGTTGTGTATCCTAATAAGCGCCCTTGATTAAGATACAAAACAGAAGAAACTGTCATTTTCATATGTTTTGTGGAGATCAACGAAATCATGTCCTGAAGAAGGAAAAATATTGCTTGCAAAATCCTCCTTAATCACTTCCCTTACATATTTTTTTGAAAAAAGTTGAAAAAAAATCATCACATTTTTATTTTATTTTATTATTAAATACCAGGAAGAAACAAAACAAAATATGTAAGTTTTAAGTAGAATTTTTAATTTTTTACAGGCGTAAAAGCATTTAGTTTTAACAATGTTTACTATCCCGAGATCTTAATATTAGTTTTGTATGATATTTTTTTGAAACAAGGGACAACTCAAAGTGATACATGACATGCTGTACACTGGTATGTGGTCTCTTTTCTTATTGGCTGACCTCATTACGGGGTCACTTTTACGAGAGCACAGAGTACACTGTCTCATTGGATTAGATTTTTTTCAGTAGCAGGAATAACATCTGGAAAATGCCCAGATCTTAACCTAAGTGGGGAAGGACTAATGCTGAATCTTCCTGATGATGCAAAAAACTCGTCACAATAATTTTCTGGAATTATTTTTCAATCGCTTCCATTCTAAATTGTTTAGGTGATCGTGAACCTCCTGCTTTACAGCACAAAAATGTAGGCTACATACAAAAGAACCACTTCTACTATTTACAATGTCCACCATAATCACTCTCTGAAAAGTCATCGTTTTCGCTATCTTGCATCATTGCCATTATTTTACTTTTTTTCAACGGAACTATCCTTCTGTAGACATTACTCTCTAATCCACAAGCCGACATGTACTATACAATAAGAAAAACAATTGCCCTATCCCGCCAAAAGATCCATGAAACCGACAAAACTTTGCAAACTGCCAATCTAAGCTGAATATTTCCTTTTATTTACTACATGCTGAGTAAAACCGTGATAAAACAAATCGTGCTGACAAATTCTGCTTCACCCAAGCTTTCTCGAAATAATAATTAACTGCGATATATACGATCCCGAAATAGAGCTCAAGGTAATCAGGTAAGCGGTTAATGAACATTTGGAGGAATATGTAGTGAAACAAGTTATTTTTTTTGACATGATCTTTGATCATAGTTCCACTCTATAAAAGAGTGGTACATAAAATAATATTAAAAAAGGAGCAATTAATTTTTCCACCAGTTGAAATGAAAATAAGAGAGGAATCTAAACACAATCAAATTTTCTGCAAAGTGAGCCACAAATACGGTTTCGTTCATCTTTGAACAGGTACGTACTCGTAGAATATAAAGCGCCTATATAACAAAGTTCAAAATTACGGGGAAAAAAAATTATGTAATTCTCCTTGCTATTATTCCAAGTCCTGACTTGGTGACTTTATCTGGAAGAAAAGACAGGCAATAGATTAAAAAGGTATATTTGGTATTAGCCTTAGGGATTTGCTAAAAATTTTCCAACGCAAGCCCAGAGTTTGTTGAAATTCGCTTAAGGTAGCCGATGAAATGAGGGTTATACGTAAGTAGCATTTTTTGTTTAAAGCAGATGATAGGAAATTCACCAAAGATAAGACAATGATTCAAAACCAAAAAAGATTCTGCGAATACCAGGGAAAAAAAGAAATTGAAAGTTTTAATGATTTTGTACTCTAAACAACAATTTTATTCATGTGATATACATAAAAATAAAGTGCTATGAAACATTTTGCACAGATCAAAAACATTTCAAAATATATATACGTCACAAATATAAAAACAAAATTATTGTTTTACAATTCAAAAATTATATATTTTATCAACACTAAAGGTTTGAATTAATTTATAAATTTGCATATTTTAAAATTTCAGCAGTTTAATTAATTTTATCAGAAGCAAATATGTAAGAGTTCTTTAGATCCTTACATTTACGTTAGATAATGTTTTAGTATATAGCTGATTGTGTGTGTGTGTGTTTGTAATAAAATGAAGAAATCAAGAGAGACATTAAATAATTAAATCATCGACACATGTCTTGATTTTATTGTTTTGAAAGTATATATACTTTGTTTGGTATCGGAATTGGTTGAACTTTAGAAAAAAACGAACAATCAAATATTAAACTAAGCGAATGATATTTTTAATATGATTTCTTCAGATTCGTTACATTTATTGGAGTAAATTAAGAATTCAGAACTGCAATTTAGAAAATACGTTTTTAGGGGATTTTACTTTCTCATTTTGAGTTAAATAGTTTTCAAAAATCTTAAAACTTTCTGTATGGAGTTTCCCATTTCTGAATTTAAAATCAATGTATAGTATTTCATTCAATTTTTTTCAGACTGCAGAATGCTACATCATTAAAATTATACTTTGACTTATGTATTTGTCAGAGAGCCCCCTTTACTTAATGTATTATTTATTCTTGCTTGAATAAAAAATCTGTTTCTTCTTGTGCATGAAATGTATTTTTATACTTAACTCTCATAAATGTTAATTTAAATGCATTAGATAGAACATAGGTATTATTTATAATCTGCATGCTTATATCTTTCTGTAACTTAAAGTAAATTCAATGATTCAAAACTTTTGTGCTGATAAAAACATAGTATTTTCTGCATTTCATTAAATTAAAGAGAATGCAATAATATTTTATCTATTCTAGAGTTTGTTAGTTTATTATATATTTATGTCTTACTAAGCAAAACAGATACATCTACAAATTCATATGAGAAGTATATAATTATAAGATAATCATGTATATATTACGTATAAACACAATTAACTATATATATATATATATATATAATAATAATAATCTCTCTTTATTAATGTAAAATTCTCATTTCTTTTATTATATCAAAATTAACATTCAACTCAATGACTAAAAATAATCTCATTATGAAACTTATGTTCAATTTTGCTGTCATTCATAAATTCACAAAATATGATTTTTTCCCCTCTTTCTAAGTCGTAAATAGCCACTTGACAACCAGTGTCATTTCAAAGACCTTCAACGGACTTACGTACAATACGTATTTCACAAGGTTTTCTCCTGTCAAAGAGAGACTCATGGTCAGAAGAGGCGGAAATAGGTATATTCATGTTTTACGAATTACATCATAGATAAATCTCTTATCCTATTCAGCGTAATATTTTGGAGATGGCTGATCATCATGGAATAAAATATTTTTCATCACTCGGGGTTACAAATTTTGGGTTAAAAATGTAGCTCAATTTTATTATTTAGTAGAAATTAAAATTTGCTTTATAAGTAAATGGAAGGGAAATACTACCAGATGAACGTTAAATTTTACGGAAGAGTTGGCGAAAAGTATCAGAAAGAACGGGGGCTTGGCTTAAAAATCTATCAAGGGACTTTGTTTTCTAAATGGCTTTTTTAACGCCATGTTGGTCTGACAAAAATCATAAAATTTTTTTTTTTTGGACGAAGTCTCTAGTTTTCATTCGAATGATCTATATTTCTACAGTGTATCTCACTTCTTAATTCACGAAAATCTTTACAGTTAATCAGGAGAGCAGCACATTATTTCCTTGACATTTTCAAACAAAATATGGTAGTGTCAGTCACTGAAAAAGTGAGGAAAAAGGCAGGACAACCTAAGTCCATAAAAAGAAAATAAATTTCTCAAAATTATCCTTCTCCCAAAAGTTAAAGATTACTTGAACTTCACTGATTGACTGATTTTTGTACTAGTAATACCTAGAAACACAGCACAAAATCTATTTTCAAATAGACCTCTTTATTTTCAACCACGGTCAAATGAGATGAATGAAATCTTATCTGTGAGTGTGGAAGTCTACTTTTCAAACTTCCAAATCGTGTCAATGTGAGAATTTTGAGCTTCGACTGATTTGACGTGCTGCAGTCAAGCTGTTCGGTGAGTCTTTAACTTTCTGCCGCACTTAATATTGGAATGAATGCTAAACTGTTTGAAAGCAGTGATGATAAAAATTTGTGACATATTATCAACAATAAAAATAAAAAATGGCGTAATTAGCAAAATATTTATCACTTTAAAACTTATCCATATATTTTCCCCTCTTTTTATTCTGTTGTAGATCTAATTTAAGTTTCCAATAACGATATTCTTTGATAAAAAATAATGTGTGTAAATGTATTGTAAAATAAATGTAAATGAAAACATTTACATTTTAAGTTACCCATACATCTAACAAATGATTTTATTTTGTTCTTTCCATTTAAAAAAGTTCCTGTAGAGACTAAACGCGATTATAGATCTAAAAAAAATATGTAGCATTCATAATTTGTACGCTCTAACCGGAAATTGCAATGAAAGCTTTTTCTTTATGCTGACTTTTTAATACATTTGAAATAATTTAATTTAATGCCAGGAAGATATTTAAGAAATATACAGCAGTGTGGGTGACTATACTATCGGAAATTAGTGAGCTAAATAGAGGAATTCGACGCTGTAAGAAGAAATGCCCTTTAAATGAGTAATAACTGGACCAAATACAACGTGTTAACGCATTCAGGTCATTGTATGTTGACTCGCATTGTAACAATGGAGTAACATGCAGTGTAAGAAAAAACTAGGATATTAATTTTAATTAATTAAATTAGAGTTACACTTTTAAAAACTTTGTGGGGAATTAGAACTTACGTATAATATTGGACCAGAGAAGTGAAATCAGAGTTAAATAGTAGTTTTAGTAAGCAATTTATTCTTCTTGATCAAAATAAATACTTATATGCGTGAAGTTTCTTAGCTAATAAAATCCTAACGAAATATTATATAAATATTAATTTAAGTGGCCATGCAGCTAAGTTTAAATAATGCACAGTTTGTCTTTAAGTAGGTTTATTCTGGATCTTTTCTCTTATGTCAATAATAGTTTAACAATGAGATTGTTCTTATGTAATTAATAATTAAATAACTTAAGAGCTTTGCTCACATTCACTGACGGTATATTTGATGTTATTCTCATCAATTCCTCTCCAAGCTATTCACTACAGTTTTATGCAAATAGTAATGCCAATTTGCATATATTGCGATTCCTTCACAAGAGAGATTCTTATATCCGCGTCATAAAGTAGCCATAGAAAGTAGTTAAAGGCGTAAGAACACACTACTAATCCATGTGTTAAAAATATTCCATAAGAATAAAATAAACTCCATAGCAAGAAAAAATGCTTTAAATACCGCAATGCACCGATAATAAAGTATGAGTTATTTGGTATTGCATTATTTCTCAAAATGAATAAATGCACGATTTATAAGGTTAGTAGAAATAAAAATAACTATATGTAAACACAGGAAAATATTAAAATACAAAATTTCAAGAAGTGATCTTATTTTACTATATAGTTATTAAATTATTAAATATACATTAAAGAGCAGCTGAGTAATTCTCACAATTAGAAGGATATAGCACAAAGCTAAGGCTATACACACTTCCATAACTACAAACCGATACTCGCCGTGGCAGAAAAAAGGAGTTCCCAAACAACTAGAGATTTTCACACTTCCTTCCTTAATACGAGGTAGAAAAAGAAAGAAAATAATCCAACTAAGATTCTTTTCTGAAAGAGCGATGGACCAGTAACAGAAAATCAAAGTTCAATTAAAGACAAAGAAAGAAAAGTGCACGAAGCAATAAAAGGATCTATACTTACCGTCTCACTCAAACACGTCTTCTGTTTTAACTTTATCTTATTTTTATTTCCTTTATTTGGCCACATATAATCCTTCTCAGCTTTCCTTTAGTCACTAACGAGATGAAAGAAAATAATTTAGCTGCTTCAGGTATTGAATCTAATTCGTACATATCACAGTTTATGTTGGGGTACAAGGATATATGGACACGGAAGCAAAGGCAAAGTCTTATATCTTGTTCTTCTCCTTGTACGTACGCTATTTATCTCGTATTTCTTGATCATCGGTGTAAGAGTCAGAGTACCAATGAGGGTTCCAGTTGGGAAAACCTCCTACAAATGATATAGACATATATATATTTGTTTTTATTTAAGCTAAGTAGCTATCTACATTCTTTAAATATGATTCGGTTAGAGATACTTGCACTCATAAAATAGAGTAAAATCACAATTATTGTTCCATTAAAGCCATGTACAAAGAATTTCAGATAATTTGTTTGTTAAGTCCCTAGTACTTTAGGAATTTATTGAATACAATAATACAAAAAAATATTCATAATTAGAGCTGCGTTTTAAAATTCATAAATATTTGAATAAGGCTATGGCATGACCATTATTTTTAAATATATGGAAATAGAAAAATGAAAAAAAAATTGTAGATATTTTATTACTATAATTCATTTTATAATTGAGGTATCAATTACAATACTTTGATGATTATGATGCAGTAATTTAGTGATGAAAATTGGAGCACACAGAAAAACTGCGCATATTTATGGCATTAAACTTATGTGTGAATTGCATGTTTCTATATAAGTGCGAGTAAGTGATATTAAAGTCCTTTGAATATAATTTCATAAAAGGTAATTTATCCCAATGGAAAAATAGCATTCATATATATTTTAAAAGTAATAATTACGTCATGACTGCACAGAGTAATAGTAATAAAGGTATTATTCAGTTTTTGTAGATTTTTAACTCAAACTAAAAACTTTTTTGCATTTCATATTAAAAAGAAGCATATGATTGAAAATCTAGTTAAATACAATGCAAATTTTAATTTCTGTGAATAGCAGTATTTTAGTGGCGATACATCTCTAATAAAAACAATGTATAGAAGACTGACATAATTGTCAAAAAATTGAAGGATTATATGTATATTAAAAGCAATTATATTGTAATTGAAGAGTTATAGGACTTTTCTAGTTATAGTAATTATAGCTAATAAAGATAGTTTTAAATAAAAACTGGAATAGCATCCTTAGTATAAAAGATACAATAAGGATTTACAATTATTTGCTTGTATAACTGTTTCATTTGTAAAATTTTAGGCTGGTCATAATGAACATTTGTGACTAATTACACACACACACACACACATATATATATATACAGGGTGCATCAGTACGAAGGTTTTACAAACTTTCAGGACAAGTATATAAAGATTTGAGTATAGGAAATCACAAAGGAATGCATAGTCGAAAACACTTTCCTCGCGCGGTGGTGATGACATAAAACACAAGAAAGACAACGCGTGAACGAGAGGAGAAAACATGATTTTATTAGGATTATTACTGAAAAAACAGAACTTAAAAGAACCTACGAAAAAAGAACATTAAAGATATAATAGGGGTATCTGTCGGAGTGATAGGGGTGCATGTTGTTAGTATCCAGGAACCTTCAGATGATCATACGGAAAATCGCGACATGAGGGGGGGGGGATAGCCCACACACACGGGTACCGGGATTGTTCTTCACCTGATCTAGATTGGTATCCTCGTTGTTTGGTGCTCTTACTCTTCGCTCATACGATATAAGATCCATTGTCGGAATATCTCTGGCGCAAGCGTGCAAAGAAGTTGGTAGTTTAACTCCTAGGGAGACGTTGGGGAAAGAGCCACTGTCCAGCTCGTCCATTGCAATATACCAGATGCATATCAGTGAGCTCAGCATTCGTGTAACGTTCCATCCTACCATCACTATGTTTGGAATGAAGCTTCATAGTGAATGAGGCAGAAAAAAACCACGTGGGCGTATGCACCATGATCTGGTGCTTTAGCTTACGTAACGCCATCTATCGTATACGTATACCAATCAAAGACTTCCCAATATTTTTGATGTACTAAGAACAATAAATATTTTCTCCTCTTATTCTTGTTCTATCTTTCTTGTATATATTGTCGTTACAACCGCACCAGGAAAGCGTTTCCGACCATGCATTTCTTTGTGACTTTCCATCCTCTAGTTGTACCCTATCTGTCCTGAAAATTTGTAACCGTTTTACTGATACACACTGCATATTTGTTACAAATAGACCATACTTATTGAAGAGCTGTATAATTGCAGATACATCACTGAACCTGGCCAAAGCTTGTTTATTGTTCATTGCTTCGAAACGTGATCTTGGAACTTTCTCGTGTTGACTTTTTTCATCAAAGATTTATCTGTTATAATCTTCAGGATTTTGCTCAGTACCAAAAAGAAGGGGCCTCTATCCGGTCCATGAAAATTTTTTGACGCTCTGCAGAAAAATTTGCACATTATACGAAAAGAGTCTAATATTTAAAAAAAACTTAACTTTTTCATTTCTTTTTTAAATAACTGCATGTAAATACATTACTTTTTTTCCTAATTCTTATTAGTGGTCCAGCAAATATATAATTATACATTTAGATATATATAGAATTATAAAGGCTGGTGACCGCAGCTATAAATATAACGGGAAAAGTTGGCTAGCCTATAAATTGGTTCTTACCCTGGGAATCAGTCCTACGCTGCTATGTTTATGTAAACTATGGCATCCATTTTTAATATCTAAATTCAAATATCGCTCGTTATAAATATCGTTCTATATCTCGTTTAAATTAATGTATATACAGGGTGGCCATAATTAAACTGTAAGTGTTCAAGGGGTGCTAGAGAGAAAACCACTGGGAATATTCCAGTGAAAGTTGATATCTACACGTTTCAGAACATGCGCAAGTCAAATATGCAAAGAAAAAAATTCACCATTTTCCCCCGACAGATGGCACTGTACCTTATTTCAACGCTGACCCCGGTGGCATATACAACTTCCAAAATCGATAGACAGAGCATAATCACATTCTGGACATTCATGCTGGCTCCTGAACTGCTACTCGTAGTAGCAATAGCGTCATCAATTTGTTGCACTTTTCTCGGGCTTACGGGATGCCGCCCTCTTGTGTCTGAAATAACGCCCAATTCTCCTGTTTTTTTTCAAATATAGAAATCATATTTTTCAGTTCATTGACATACTCATTGAACCTCTTAATCGTTTCATACACCGGTATTCTTTCAGAGCAGCTGAAAAATTGCTACCATTTTGATAGAATTACTTCACAAACAATGCACGTTCCTTTTTATTCAGAGTCATGATTGGCCATTACTGAATGTGTTATTGCTTTTATACTATACGATGGGCTTAAATTTGCATATATGTCGTCGATAAGCATTGAAACACGATGCAGCGCCATCTATCGTGTGAAAATGGCGATTTTATTTCCTTTTTGCATATTTGACTTGAGCATGTTCTGAAACGTGCAGATACCAAATTTTATATATATATATATATGTTTGTGTGTGTCTGTGTTTTGTGCTGACGTAGATAACGTGTATAATTAGAATAATTACATTATATCGAATAGTACTGAAGCATTAAAAAAATATTTAATGTTTTTCATACTTAGTTCATTACGATATTGTTACGTAGATTGGGTTCGAGGATTTTATGCAACCAGTCGCAAACAGCAAGACAATTCTTCGGGAGTGATTGAGAGTTATTGTCAAAAAAACAATCCTTGAAATGCAACACCTAAATTCGCAGAAGAAATCTCAGAAAGACTTCATATCTTCTACGGTGTTCAAACATAGCTATCAGTGTCTGAAAAACAAGAATATGAAATACTATTCACAAGCACTCGCTCGCCCTACACAATAGCCGAAGAAACAACTAATCGCTGGTCGACTCTTCATGGTCAAATCAATACTGCGCTTCAACAGTTAAAACAAGACTAACTCAGTCCCTATTTATTGGCCTTATGGATTTTCCTCAAAAATCCACTTGCGTCAAAGATAATGATATTAGTACATTTCTCTCCGAAAATTATGTCAACTTGACTCTATCGCCAAGTATCCATTTAATCACCAATATAATGTAAGGAATGGCGTTGCTTGCGAATACTACAATTTTATCATAAAATAAATAGAACATAGAGTAATATAAAAGTATTACACATCCAGATGTAAATTATTTACACAATTTTAAGCATTCCTTACACAAAATCCGTAACAATATTCTTAAAAAGACGGATTACTGACATGAGTATAACTTTTAAATTAAGAACTTAATCATGTGCGGCGGCTTTTTTGCACAAAAGATAAGCAGAAATTTTAGTTTTTATATCGATGCAAAAATCCCTGATAATTCACCACGTTTAATGAATAATAATCATAAGATTAACTATAAAAAACTTGACTTAATTTTTTTGTAAACATTAAACAATGTTATAAGTTTAATATTTTGATTGATTATATATTGTACAAGTCTTAAAACACACAGTTAACCTTACGATAATATCTATACATGTAAAAAAACAAAAAGTTGAAATTGATAACCTTTTAATTTGTTATGAAGTAAAGAAGGAAAGTGATATTTGTTAGTTATTTACATTAGAAATTAGAGTGAAGTGAAAGTAAAAATATATGATACAATGTCTTTGTACCTATTTGCAATATCTAGAAAATAAGTACGTTTACAAATTTTAGCTTGATTTTAAAAAATTGCTTTTGACAAACATTTTGATCTTAATTCAGCAATAAGCTTAGTAAAAATAGTAGGCTGAAAGTAAATGAGAGGTCCTGATCATGAACTCATGGTTGGCTTTATTGAATCGTGAGTTCGATTCAGGGTACTACTGAAGATTATCTTTTGTTAGTGGCTGATTCATATTAAATTTGTCAAGACTTCTAAGTAACTAGCTTTCATGGCCCGGCGTTGCACGGGTTTTTGCCGAGGGTATAACTTATCCCCATGTTAATTTCCTTCTTTCTTTCTGAAGCCATCACTTTTATGTGGGTGTGACGCGTACGATGTGAGTGCGTATCATGCTTTCTCGTTTAACATTTTCCCTTCTCTTCACAAAACCAGCACATCCAATATTATTTTTCGAAATTACTTCGACTTCTTTGTTTCTTTCCTCTCCCCAGGCTCGGCGTTGCACGGGCTTTTACCGAGTGAATAACTTAAAAAATCCCCAGAGGAATTTCCTTTTTCCCTCAGGTCGATAGCACTTATGTGTGTGTATGCGAGCGATGTAATTTCTTTAACTATGTCATTAAAACTCCCTTTTTCGAAATTTGTTCTTGCATTGGTATGGTAATTAGGAGAGACGGGTGAAAGCTCAGGTGTCGTCCTCGTCACTTGACCATGGTTGAAAATTTCAAGGTCCGTCGCCAAAAACCCTCGAGTAGGTGAACAGTGCGACTTTAAAAATCCCCCACTCACTTTTGAATTCTTTCGTTGCAATTTTTTAGCCCCCCGAAATGAAAACGTAGCTTTTCTGAATGATCAATAATAATTTACAGGAAACAATTTTTTTTTACTTAAAAAAATGTATATTTAAAGCAACAAATAAAACGTTCTGATATAATATATTAGAAAAAACCAAACATATTCATTATTTTAACAATAAATACTTTTTTTATAGCTTAAAATAATACAAGGGGTTTGTGTGTATGTGTGGTATTTTCATTTACCAATCAATCGTTATATACCGGTAGCTTAAGTATAGTCCAGAAAACTATAATCTCTTGTTTTATCCAGAAAAAACAGATTATACAGTGTTATCATTACATAATTAATCTAGTAATGAATAATAGAAAAATATATTGCTTTAGTTTCTTAAAATATATATTATTTTAAATCCATTTCTAAAAAAATTAATACACACACACACACACACAAACTCTCACCGTTAATTATTGAAAGGATTATTCATTTCTCCATTGCGTTGTTTTTTAATGTTAGATTAAAAATATATAAAAATAAAAAAAGCCTGGAAATATTTATTTACATTCACTGTATAAAATCATTCAAAAAGAAAATAACACTATGTAACTAAAATGTATTTCAGAATTATATTTTTTTAAGGTATTTTATTCCACTTTTCTTAAAAAACTCATTCTTTAAGAATGAAGAAAACGAAAATCTACAAGAAAACTAAAACAGAAACAAAGCTAGACTTGCTTTATGTTCAATGAAAGTTATATATATATTAAAACAAAATTCAGAATAATATAAAGTTTTAATCAATATAATGCAATGATTTTCAATATTAAAACACCCCAAACTAAATTACTAAAAATTAAAAAAAATACATATACAAAATCAATGTAAAGTTTTGCACTAATCTAATACTCTACAATTAAATACGTTAGGTTTGAATAATTCCTTTGAAATTCCACAACAGAACTAAAACAAAGACATGAAAGTTATATATAGCAAATACAAAATCAGAATAATATAAAGGTTTAATCAATACAATGCAATGATTTTCAACATCAAAACACCCTAAAAAAACTAAATAAAAGTTTAAACTACCTATTTTCACTTTTAAATAAGACATACAAAACAATGTAAGCTAATCATAAAAACACATCCATTTTGACTCATAAAACGGGAAATTCACTCCATTCTACGTCAATGAGAGCAATCTCTCCGCGCAATTCAAAACCGAAACTAAACCAACATTGACCTTCACTAATCCTACCGCGCATGCGCAAAAAACAAAAAATCTTGCCAGTGTTTTTTTAAACTTTTCATGATCACAAAAACGGTACTTTACGAAAATCACAAACATTTTTTTAAAATCCGTAATTTTTAAGCAATTTTTTCAATCTTCGTACAGATGACGGATGATATTGTTTTACACACGGAAAAAAAGTTTCGTGCGATAATTTTAATAAATAACGAAGTTATTCAACGTTGAGTAAAAATTTGGTCTAATATTTAAAAAATCGCAGAAAAAAAAGTTTTAACGATCACCTGCTTCAGAGTGTTTTATAAGTTAAATTAGTAAACGTAACACACACATACACACTATTCAATATATTATCTAAACCATTCATCGTTGTATTTAAGTCTGTTTTCTAAGCTCAAAATTAGGCAATTTATAATCATTTTTTAATTTGTATTTTTAAATGATGTTTATCCAGTTTCGGATTATTGTTTTATGTTCTTAAACTTTTCTGCTAGAATTATTTTTAAAATGCAGTCGAAATCTCTTAACTTTATACAACACACACAATATCAGAACCTTTATATTCCGTATTAGAAAACGAGCCATTTCTGCCTTTCGTTGATCTCAATTCTATCTTTTATAGAACAGTAGAGTGTTTTTACCTTTCAATGAAAAGGTGAAATTACCAGCTTCAGAATTTAGGGGATAAAAGTATACTTTTAAGTGCGTCATAAATTTTACGCGCAATGCGTTGAATTAATTATGCCTTAACGTATGTAGACAAAAAAGATTTATAATATGGTCATCAGAGAAGATCGCATTTTCTATATATAAGCTCCAAACTACGTATTTATTTCAAGGCGACTTCATAGCCACATTCTTTAACATTATTCTGGTTTTATAAGCAGAGAGAAAACCACGGTTTGTTGCATATTGTTCAGAGATAGAATTAAAAAAAATAGCTCTTTATACTTAGGAATTAAAATGAATTATTGCACCCAAAAGTTAATTAAAAATAGCTTATGCTTTCATATTCTAGAATAAATGTTAGTACTAATTAGAAGGCTATTCTGTTGTAAAATCAACATTTTGAATTATGTCCTACAGTAATGCGATAAAATACACATAAAAAGCTAATTTATGCAAATACAAAAAAATATTTCTGGTATTTGCATTATATATGCATTATGAATTATGGACTAAAAAAACTCTTCATAAGAAGAAACATCAGAGAAAATATAAAAGACATTCTATTTTAAGAGCTTATCAATATTTAAATTCAATAATTTTCATTTCAAGTAAATTTGCCTAATTTACATAATAAAGGAATTAATTATCAAAATGCCGTCGAGCAGTGTAGCGTATCAGCAAATGAAAACCAATAATAGAGGAAAAATGTAATATAAATTGTTTAATATATATAAAAAGAGAGAAAAATGAATGAAATATGTAAATCAATATGTGTTAGCTATTTATTCATTATTCATGCTTTGTTCATAGTTCTTAAACAAAGACTGTAATATAGTATTTATAATATAAATTAAAATTTTAAAGAGATTCCATTCAGAGTCTTGAAGTCTTACACTTGGTTTTATTTCATGTTTTAAAATAATGTTTACTGGATTAAACATTTATTTAAGATAATTATATATTACATCCCTGATATAATAAATATATATCAAAGGGACAATATTTACTAGGTTTTACATAAAATATATTGATTTACGTTGAATGACGTAATGATAAATTTTATAAGAATTTATTACTCTAACTATTGCATTAAATTTTAATTAATTTGAAAATATTTTTAGTTGTCTGTGTAACTCATTAAATGTGATATTTAATTAAAATATTCCTTAATAAACAATTCTAATACTTATTTTAAATAAAAAATAATTCTAAAAGGTATTTTAATACGCTTTTTTATATGTATATATATATTTATATACATACATAATTATTTATTTGAAATTCATTGTGATAACAAGACGAATAAAAATATTACTATTTTTTTGTATGTAATCGATAACGTTGATAAGATTGGTCCTAATAATTACAACTTAGTATTTGTCAGAAATCCATCTGTGTGTTTATGTGTTTCCTCTTTTTATCAGTAATTTTTTTTTTAATTCTGGAAACACAATTTTTTAAGTTTATTTTTTCCTTGGTCAAATGATTGGATTTGCAATTGCATTAAGAAAATTATTAACACTAATTGCCCGTTTTTTAGTATGCACTATGCCCACTAAAATTCGCTCTCATCCAATAATTTATGAACGACAACAGCTATAGTTATAAAAGTAGGGTCTAGGTATAGCAAAATTGTCCTACAGTACACAAAAAAACTGTTTACAGTGCCCCATGGTGGATAAATTTAGAGTTAGCGTTCTTATCTCAAAAATAGTACGATATACATAAAGAAAGTCAAGTAGAAAGTTGCTCCTCCTCATCAAACTATTTAAAAAACATCTTGCTTACAAAAATGATACAAATTAAAAGCATAAAACACGTATGTGTTTGATGGCGTTGATGAAAAACGTCATCCTGATTATTTAGTCGTAGTTCCCATTTTTTAAGTTTGTTACCAAAATACCTTTTCAGCTCTCGCACAAAGAAAATTCCAACAAGCTAATCAGCATTATGATGTAGGAAAATGACAAAAAAATTTATTATTCATAACAGTATCATTAAATCGTATCTAGTTACAAGAACACGATCTAGCCACACATCTAATAACCTTGCAAATAAGTTACTGAATTTTCTTTGTATGAAGTTTGCACCAAATATCATTACAAATTTAGTGAAAGTATTTATTTGCTTTTTATTGTAAAGTTTTAAGTATTTTTTCTTTGTAAATTTGACTGCTTCTAAATACATAATTAACCTTAGAAGGAATATCCATTTTACTTTTGTTTTAAATATTTGAGTATATGAGATCCCAGTACTATGAAAATTTAATGTCCTCAACTAAGTTAATGAAGTTATAGTCACAAACTTTGGATATCTTCAACAAAAAATATCTGATTAAAATTATAACATTGGATTAATTAACATTTAAATACTTCTGAATTTTATTTAAAACTTAATGCATTTGAAAAAATAAGAAGTCATTTATATTTTACTTTTTATGTGTAAAGGATAATATTTTATAAGTATAAAAAGTACAATTTTTTAACAGGGAAAACGTTAAACATAAGAATTTTCTTCATAATAAATTCAAAACTAATTATCCAAAGGCCTAACAAATCTTATTAATAAAGCATTTATAGGTACGCAGGAATACATTGCTTAGTTCGGGTTCACTCGATGTAAATCAAGCCATAGTACGTTAATTAATTGATTTAAAAACTTTCAATTAGGACTGATTGATTTGCTATTATGTGGTTTCACAATATTTTGCCCCAATGTTAGTGGAAATATTTTGCCACTAACATAACATTGCCAAAATGAACAGCACTTATTGATCCAAGTCAAACAAGATCATCGTGCGTGTATAAGACCACAATCAACAACAGAGGAAGCTCGTAGCAGACACAGTTCGCAAACATAACTTACCTTCAGTCCTTATGATTTGACATCGCATGCGAAAAGGTCATTCTTACCATTCGTGAGCTATATATGTCATAAAATTCAATCTTTTTTTACAATTATTCAACCATTGTATATAATATTATTCCCTAGCCATTTTTACTGAAGGATAATTGTAAATAAGTAAAAGTTGTGAAACTTGGATATGAGAGACTTCGACTCATTGAGTGCTCCAGGTGTTATGAAGTGTATTCATTGCCATTTTAGTGCAGTAATAATTTAACCCATAGATAAGCTAGATAATCTGCGCATTAACTAGGGTGATCCATTAATTCGGAAAACTGTTTCATTTCTCAAATTACCTAGATAATCAAGGAATCGCCTAGACAATCTGCACGCAGACCTAATGCACATTCGTTAATCTGCACATTAATTACTAGATACAGCAGCAACGCTTCTATACGCTTATATAAAATGTTGTTCATTTAATTTTTGATGTCTAAAGATAAAAAACAATTGAACAATCAACACATTAGTATATAGAATCAATCATACATTAATTGAGGAACTATAGTACGAAAGGCCAAACAATTTAAAATACTATTACAATCAGGCAAATGCATTTGCTAAAACACTTGATAAAATTCTGCTTACTTATTAGTGCAATCTGAAAATTGGTTAAGGTATGTGAAGATATAATTTGTAATATTGGAACTTTTAACATTTTTTATTTGTTTCCAGAAGATACAGTGGTATTACAGATTAAATTTATTTAAAAAAAATATGAGCCTTTTATCGAATAGGAATACTGCCTTTGTAAATATGTTTCTAAATGTTTAGGAAAAATTATTCTTGGATGAGTCAATGTTTTTAATCAAAATTTGCAATATAAAAGAAATGAGAGAAGTAAATTTTTGAACTTTAATGATACGAAAACCACTAATGTGAAAACTACCAAGTGAAAATCTTAATTCCACGCTTTAATGGAGCAATGAAGTTAATCTGCAGACTAGCTAGGTAATCTGCACATTTACGGATTAATTTTTAAACAAAAGAATAAATTTACATTGATTAGCATTAAAGAATTATTCAATTCCATTTCAAGAGCCTGTGAATCTGTATAGACATATGATATACAGAAAAAAAGGGAAGGGATTTCTATTGAAAATGGTTTTTCATTTTCATTTTGTAAACATAAAGAAATAAAAATGTTTCCTTATTTTTACCGTAATTTTTTTTATCGTTTTCATTAAATGTTAGATAGATATAAACATATTTTTGTTTCAAAGAAATTTGATATTAAATAATGAATTATTTTCCCAATAGAAATAAAGTTTCACTCAGATCCGTTTCATTTAATGAGATGCTTCCGAGGAATCACTTAACAGTATTAATCGAGGTATTTTTAAATACGATACGAGAAAAAACTATCTCATTTTGAAACATCTCCTTTCTCATTTGAGATAAGAAAATTTATTGCAAAAAGCTTATTTACAAAATAAATATTAATCTCTATAAATTTTCAATAATTAAATGTAATTGTGTGTTTTGCATGTCTCTTAATTTAAATACAGACTGTCATTAAACTACATCTCACCTTACCTTAATTACATCATTATCATTAATATTATAGTATCTCAGGATCATAAATAAAAATAAGATTATATCGAATGCGTATGATTTCCGAATATAGTAGAAATGAGATTACAATGTAGGTATTAACTATTAATTTTGAAACAAACCAGGATTTCAGAAAAAATAAATGAGATTAGAAGAAAAAAATATCATTTTACAAGAAAATATACTAAATAAAAAGTATTCAAAAACCTGTTACATCTATTAAAATCTGGAAAATTATGTTTACAGACAAAAAAAAAAAACTCTCCTGTGTGATTTTCTCGTTATTTAAAGCACGTAATTTTTTAATTAATAAGCAACAAAATGAATTACATGATATTAAAAGCGTCAGGATTATTTAGAAATAGAACACTAAAGAAAAGATTTGTCTTTTTTACTTATTAAGCAGCTTCTGAAGTACACCACACACAGATACGCACTTTTATGTATATTAAACTCTTTAGATTTGTTATACACATCTGGTGAGTTGCTAATTAGATGATTAACTTCACAGAAAGTAATTAGCTATTTCAATGCAGCAAAGAAAAATGTTCTATTCAGGATAGGAAAGCAAATGGGAAAAAAGTTAGCCGGAAAAAAAATGTAATCAGAGAGAGTATACACCTGTTTGAGTATGCTTAAGCAAGGAAAAAAAGTATTTTTTTTGTTGTAGAGATGAGCATGTTTCTTTTTTATACGGTCATTATTTGAAAGATTTGAGTAAATTACCAAAAACGTAAACACGTTTGGTAATTTGACGGAATTAATGTTTTAATTTTAGTTTTTTTTTCGCGAATGTTAAATAATAGATAGAGGACGAGGTTAAAAACTAAAATAAAATAATAGTATTTGATGCTCATTAAATTACTTTAGATCAAATGCGTTAAATAAATTTAGTTCATATAAAGTTCTTTTTCATTAATATTTTTTTTCTGTTGTGAGCACACGCAATTTTAAGCACATACCCATTTTTTAATAACTATAAAAAAATAAGTTCTCTAATATCAATTATTATAGCACATAGAAACTAATTCGAAAATAAAAATTATTTTTGTTAAAGGAGAATTATCAACTTTTTCAATGTTGAACAAAATTTGAACGGAAAAACTTTCGAAACCAACGTTTAAATCAGTATTACTTATGATGTTATTTTATAGCATTTCATACTTCCGTTGCATAACTAATCTTCTCTAACACGTAGAATGATCCAAAAATTCAGGGATTGGAGCCATTGCTGACAACGAAAGCAAGTACCTAAAATCAAACCCCAGGAAATAGATTCTCCCAAATCCTCCCCTACCTGGGAAGATTGGTTTAGTACATATCATGTGACCGAACCGCATGGGAAGCTGTTATCTTCCGAAGCTAGTTATCTTTGTTCCACGATCTAAGAAAGATAGCTTTTCTTAAACAGCGTTGACCATTAAATTTTCTCAAAGCTTTGGTAAAACACCAATGGAGACTGATATTAAGCATGTTAGATTCAAAAACAAAAATGTGCACCAATTGTCAAAAAAATATTGATAAGCACATATGTTGAAACTAATGAGCCCTGAAAACAAATGATATGACTTTAAACTATATAAATAGGCAGAATTCAATAAAAATAAATTTATAAAATGTGTAAGAAGCTTTTCCTAACTAAAATTGTGACTCACATGGTATACTTCAGAGCATAATTAATGCCAAAAACTGTTGTTTTGAAAAAAGCACAAAGTATATGTAAACAGTAATTGGAACAAGAATTTTTAATTATTAAATATGACATGAGAGGCATATAATTTAAAACTTATAAAAAACACACGGAGTCTGCTTACATTTTTAAGGGAGAAAATATTTTTAAAAAAATATGATTTCACTCTTATTTTTTTTTATTAATTCCAGTCATTTACAATCTCGTGAAATATTGAATGTTATAAATAATGCTTTTGAACGTCCGTTTTCTTTTTGTTATTTAGATATTTTCTTTTCCGAGAACAATGTTTTTATTTTTTCTCTTACTTTTGGATTTTTTGAAAAAAATTCAGAATCACTTTTCAACGAACAGATTATAAAGTAATTCAATTCTTAATATCATTTATCACGCTCAAAGTATGATAAATGATATTAAAGAATGAAATAAACTGTGTTTCTTGACACAAATGATCATTAATAGTCAACAGATTATGGCCAACGCAACAAAAAATTTAACTAAATACATTTAAAAAAAAACAGCATGTGTACAAATATTATTTTGAATCTTGATTTCTATACATATTGTACTTCTCTTTCTATCATAATTTTTTAGCCATTTATTCTAATCTGGTGATGAATGTTATTGTGTGAAAGTAGTTTATTGAGTTGTCATAGAATGCAAAACAAAATATGTTCCAAAATAATTAAGTTTTTTAACTGGTGCTACCTTTTTTTCATTTTGCAAATATGACCTTTAAAAAAAAAATAATTATCTACTTTAGTGGTCATATTATTCTTATTCACAGAAATAATTACTAAATTCATAAGTAATTATGATTGTGATATATAAATATATACATACAGTGGCACCAAAATTGAGGACACTTTTTTAAAATCGTTACGCTTTTCAAGTTTGTTTCCTTATAGAAAATGTTACGTTGCACGATATGAAGTCTTTTACATCATTTTAAAGATAATTTAGTTTTGCATTCAATACAAAAGAACGTTAATATTTGTGGTGGAAAAAAAGTTTTCTGCAATAACTGTCGATGTACATTAGATATACTGATGATAGCAGTGAGTTATCAGTGCTTAGTGGGGTTGCCTTTATTTTTTATTACAGCTTCACATTGATGTTTCATTGAGCTGAAAATAGTTGTAAGCTCTTCCTTCGTTATTACATGATGCCAGGAAGCAATTATATCCTTAATAAGTTCCTTTTTGTTCCATAGTTACCTCATTTAGGCAAGAGTTTTCAAGCGGTGCAACAAGTTTTCGATAACATTGAGTTCAGGATTAATTCCTAGACAGGACAACAATGATATTTAGTCAAGAAGCAATGGCATTAAATAAAAGAGCAGATTGGACGCCTAGAAAGAGCTCTTTTTCGAGAAAGTGGTTCTTAACCCAGCATCACTCGCGGGAAGAAAATAACCTAAGGTTCTCGCTCACGGTGTGTCATACCCTAGGAAGTTTACATTGTGTTTTTACCTTAAAATATGCATACAAAGGTTAAAAAGGAAGAAAAATAGGAAACACAACATGCTTATTACATTTTTCAAACGTAAATTAATATTTTTCTGTTCTTTTTATAAGGGCATTCAATGCATGTTTATACTATTCTTTAATCGCGTCGTGAGTGAGTGTGATGTTTTCACTGAATCTTAATTTTTTTTAATCTGTATATTTTTTTCAAACTAAATATGTAGGAGTAAGATTCTTTATTTGGTATATTTAAAAATTTTGGAATTTCTTTTTATTTTCTCTTATTTTGTTCCAGCAATAGTTATTTTTTTTCTTCAAAATTTCATCTGAAAAAGGATAAGATGTGTACCAGTTATTTCCTTTAAAGTTACGTTCTTCTCAAATGTTTTTGTGTCTCTACATATAAAACATTTATTTTCAACAGTGTATCCCTTTTCTAAATCTGGATCGATTTCAGTGGTGGAATCATACTTGATGTTATGCTCTTCATTTGATTTTTCCTCATCATAACCACGAAGAGAATTTCTTCATGCGACAAAACTGTTGTACTATGTCTATTGAATATAGTATTTATTAAATTACTTAAATATCACATTTCTTCATCATAACTACAGTAATACACCATAGCACAAGGAAGATTTAAAACGTGTTCATGCATTCAGGACAGTAACGGTGATTCACGTGCAGGGTATGACATAACAGAAGAGGTGATATCTAAAAATATATATTTAGAATTTGCCTACAAGCTAAGGTCCCTCAAAGCATATGAAATTTAAGTTAGCTACTCGAGGAACTATCTATTCTCCAAAAACGGTTTAGAAGGAGTGTTGAAAAAGGTTAGACGGTGGGTATGATACACCCTGCGCGAGAAGTGCCCGGGTTAATATGTTAAAATTTCAACTTAGCTGGGTGGTTCAGTGAATACATCTGGAGAATGAAAAATTTGTTTAAGATGTCAGGAGACAAATTTAATAAAAAAATAAAGCAGGATAAGGTGCAACAATATCTGTTAATGACAAAACAGAAATACTATGTCTCCAATATAGAGGAATGTCATCAACGGCCTCAGAAGTGATTTGAATGATTCTGGTGTTTCTGTCAGCTCAAAAACTATCAGGAGAAGATTAGCAGGTATTAGACTAAGTGGTAGAATTCCACGGAAAAAAGTCTTATCTCAATTTACAGAAGTGTTAAAAGGATTACAGTGGTCTAAAGAACACATTAGTTGGACAAATGACTAGTGTTCACTAGTTATATGGAGGGAGGAAACTAAGATATCGTTATTAGGTTGTGATGGCCGAAAATATGTAAGACGTAGAATACGAGAAATACTATATTCTGACTGCATCCAGGCAACTGTGAAGTACCCTCATAGTTTTATCATTTGGTCATTTATATCAGCAGATGGTATAGATCGTCTTGATATCCTCGATGGCCCACTGAATGTCAGAAAATACACTTACACCCTTTTAGAAACCAAACTTCTACCTTCCATCAGGGGTCTATTTACTAAAAGTGCTTCCATGATTTTTCAGTAAGATTCTGCTCCTTACCACACAGTAAAGTAATCGAAAGACTGCTATCGTTCTAAGATCTTTGAGTTGTCCTAGCCAGAAAACCGTCCTGGCCTCAAACCTATCGAAAACTAGTGGCACCGTTTGAAATCTCTGTCCGAAAGAGGTACCCATGAAAAAAAGAAACTAATTGAGAACATAATTGTTGCGTATCATCATGCAATAACAAAAGAAGAGCTTAAAACTATTTCCAGCTCAATGAAACATCGATATTAAGCTGTAATAAAAAATAAAAGCTACCCCACTGAGCACTGAAAACTCACTGCTATCATCAGTATCTAATGTACATCGATAGTTATTGCAGCATAGCCGTTTTTCATTGAAAATATTAACATTTGTTTTTTTATATTGAATTTAGAATTAAATTTTCTTTAAATTGATATTAAAAAAAAACTTTGCATTTTGTGCAACATAACATTTTCTATAACCATACAAACGTGAAAAACATAACTTTAAAAAGTATCCACAATTTTGGCCACCACTGTATATATACACTCACTTCCAAAAGTTAAGCACGGAGAGGAAAATGCTGATTTCCGGAAGCCAATCAGAATTGAAGAGGATGCAATTCGCTGCAGAGGTAGATGGAAGTATGCAAATATGTTGGGTAACAGCCTATCGTGCTTTCTTGTCAAGAAATATGCAAAAAGATCAGTCTTATAAGAAGCCAGCTTTATGAAGGGTTACAGAAGTTGATTGTAAGTGCTGATAGAAGGTGTTTGAAACTTTCGTACAATTTGTTTTCAAGACATACGTGTTTCTATGACTTTCAGAAAACGAATGGAAGATTCTGAGAGCTGGCGTGCTGTGGGCCACATTGAAGCAGCACAGTCGATCACAGATGTTGCTCTTTTCTCTTCGGCGTTCATCATTCTGTAATTTCACGTTTATGGAAACAATTCCAAACCACACAGACAGTTGTCCGAAGGCCCGTAGGCGGTCGCCCAAGGGTTACAACTCCCGCGGAAGATCGATATATTGCTATTGTAGCCAAACAGAATCGCAGTGCGACCTCCACACGTGTGACATCTATGGTTGCAGCGTCCATTGGTAAGGCTATATCTGCAGCTACTGTGCGCCGAAGATTACATATGAATGGACTGTATGATCGGGTACCTCGATATTGTGTTCCTCTATCCGTCCAATCAAGACAGGCACGATTAAAGTTTTACTGGGAATATGGCAATTGGACTGTGTCTGACTGGGGCAATGTCATGTTTACTGATGAGTCAAGATTTGCTCTGGAGCCAGATGACAAGCGTATAAGGAGATATGGCGTAAACAAATAACACTCAATCAGCCCCAAAACATCACCGAGAACATCAAGTATTCCTAGGCGGAAGCATTATGGTGTGGGCAGGGATTTCATTAGAATACTGCACCGACCTGCTCATCTTTAAACGGGGTTCTGTGACGGCTGTCCGGTATCGAGATGAAGTCCTGGAACCCATTGTGAGATTGTACACTGCAGCAGTTGGCTCTACTTTTGTTTTAATGGACGATAACACACGTCCTTATAGAGCTGAAATCGTTGATGACTACCTGGATAGTGAACGGATTGCGCGTAACGCGTGACCAGCATATTCGTCCGACCTTAATCCCGTTGAAAATCTTTGGGATGCTCTCGGCCGTACTGTATCTTCACGCTTCCCACCTCCAGTCACTCTTATTGAGCTGTAAACTCCTCTACAAGAAGAATGGTGATTGCTTAATTCAGCGGTGGTTGACCACCTAATTGAAAGCATGGTCAGGAGGTGTAAGCTTTGCATACAGATGAGGGGGGATCACATACCCTATTAATGCCCTTTTTTTCATTTTATGCTGTTTATTTTCACTTTATACATAATTCTGTTTAAGTCTCCAGTATGACAATATCTGATAACTTAAAAAAGTTTAATATTTTTTTTCATTTCTGTATATAATTATTTATATTGTTTTATGCATAAATATATATGCTACTTTACTGCCAAATTTTGTGTCAATCAAAGCAAAATTTGTTGATTCTTTTGCATTTTACATTTTCGTGCTGAACTTTTGGAAGTGAGTTTATATACATATATATATATATATATATATATATATAATCAAAATTTCTCTACAAGAGAGAGATGAATTAACATGATTAATACTTAAAAGAATAACAATTGCTATAGATAACAAGACAACAGAATTTAGAAGGAGATATGAAAAATTGAAATAATATTTATATATATATATATATATATATATATATATATATTTCTGATAGAGAAATAAATAATCGAATTTCGGCTTTCATAAACAATTAAAAATACAAATTAATAATAGTTTTAAATTTCCACATGTATTTCTTACTCCTAAATTTCATAAAGATCCAGTAAAGTTTAGAACAGTTACTAATGGTTTTAATACATATATCAGCAAATCAGGCAATATTCTACATGAAATGTTACAAGATACAATAAATAATCTAAAAACTTCAGCCATTCTTAAAAATAGTACAGAACTTATTGCACAAATTAAAGATAAAAAGATATTTTCAGTATTTAGTTTAGATTTTGAAGATCTTTTTAACTCAATTAATATTGATGATATGATAAAAACACTAGTAAAATTACATAAAGATAATTTGTTTAAAAATGTCCAATATGATAGATTTGGTTCTCTACTTAGGTTAGTTCTAAAAGAGAATTATGTTTATCATGATGGTAATTATTATCAACAGATTAAGGGTCTACCACAAGGTGGCCCAGCTAGCAACTGTCTTGCCAATTTATATTTACATTATTTTGAAAATAGCTTCATAGACAACTTAGAATTTTACTTTTTTCGTTATATAGATGATATAATCATTTTTGGCAAGCAAGACAACTTTAAACCTAATATAAATTTTTTTCCACAATATCTTAATTTAATACAGACAAATAGTAACATTTACGAAGCAAATTTTCTTGATATAGAAATTAAATTAAAAGATTATAAAATAGTTACTAATATTTATGATAAACGAGAAGACTTTAATATCAATATTATAAAAGTACCGCATTGGGAGAGTAATGCGCATGTATCTATATTCAGAAATATTGTTCTTAATTACACACTACGCAACAAATTTCTAGTTTCTAATAAATCAGAAAAAATAAAAAAATATAAACATTTTACTAAATACTGTTTAATTCAAAATTACCCAATTAATTTTATTAATAGATATTTAAATAAAGAAATTCTAAATAGTAAGGATTAAATTTCCATAGTTTTAAAAGGTTTATATTATAGATTTATTATTCTTCCTAGATAGTTTTAAATACCCCCAGTTTCTAGTTTTAGATAAAATTACTTTTTTAAAATTTATTATAACTTTTAAATCATATTAAGAGTCTCTAAGATAATGGTAGTATGTTTACAATTCTTATTTTATTATTTTTATTCTTTTCATACTTTTGGTAAGTGCTATTTTTAAGACTTTGCTTTGTTTTGAAATTGTATTTGGGTCCAGAATCTGGCAATAACTTGTTTATTGTACTCAGATTTAGCGCGGGTTCTGCATTGCAGTATGCAATTTTTGGGTAAGTTACCTTTTCCTTATAATGGATTTAGATTTCCTATCCATTATTTCCAATTGGTATTTGCTCGGTATTATTAACAGAAAAGGGGGAAGGTTGGCTGGCCAAAAAACATGTTCAACCCACTTTTATGCAAACAAAAAAAACAAAAAAATTAAGGAAATTTTCTGTATACAAGCTGTCTTAAGTCAGCAATGTTGATAATACTGAAGCATCCATTCTTTTATATTTTACTCTGTTATTTCAATTTTTCATATCTCCTTCTAAATCCTGTTGTCTTGCTATCTAGCAATTGTTATTCTTTTAAGTATTAATCATGTTAATTCATCTCTCTCTTGTAGAGAAATTTTGATTATATTTATTTATATATATACAAAAATATATTTATATACAATATATATATATATATATAGTATACAATATATACATATATTTACAAATACAATAAAATCACTTATTTTTATCTGTCGCGAAAAGTTAATTATCAATATATTTCTAATTGCTTAAATATAATTTTTTATCTTAATGTTTAATTAATTGTAAAAATATATTAATTATACTCTATAATGCCGCTTGTAGGACGCAGATATGCGTTGCAAGCACTATAGCATGACTTAGGTGTTACTTGAGTCACTGTAGCTGTAAGAGTAAGTGAATGCCACGTGATTTTTCTTGAATGTTTTAATAATTTTGATGGAATCTTAACTAAAAACGAAACATTTGCAATATAATTACTATCATATTTTATTTAGAGTTGCTTTGGACGAGTACCTTTTTTCTTTCTCTCACGCTTTTTTGCACTTTTTTTTCCTCTTACATACGTTTGTCGAAGGGTATGTCATTTTCCTCCTCTGCACAGATATTTGCTTCTCCCAAATTTCTCTCCTCCTCCTGAAAAAAATTCTGGGTTTTCCGCTAAAAGTTAGTATAAGTGTGTGTGTGGTTTAAATTTTTTAAATTCTTTCTTAAATAACGAAAAATTCTGATGCATTTATTATTTTTCATAGAATACTGTGCTAACTTTTAACCAAATATTTTTCAAGTGCATAAAATGAAAAGAATTCTCACTCAAGATGAAATTTTGTATTTGATGAATAAGTCAGATTCTGAACTTAGTGATCTCTCGGATAATGACTATCCTGCGGACAAAACATATGAACCACATATACTGGAAGGAGAATCAAGTTCATATAAAGACGATGAAGAAAAACAGAAATATTTTAATGGAAAGTCAATTTTGCATCCTCCTTTGCCATCAAAGTCTCTTAAACCCATTAATTTCCTTACTTTAGCTGTAGCAAATTCTTGGTTTCAGCGCAAACAAGGTGTAATATCCAATAAATCTCCTCCAAAAATGTCTAAATGGATCCCTGAAAATTTAAGTTAGGGATACTTACAATTTTAACTAATGATGAAGATGATAGTTTTGTAATTCCTCCCACAAAAATATCATATAATTATAATCCGCCTCCTAAAAGTCCATGTCAGAATAGATGCATAATATGAATAGCCCTTTTCGATATGTTGATGCCAGTTCAAGACCTCGCAAGTGCAGATTTCATAAGTGCGAAAAGCAGTTGGAAAACACGTTTTGAAAAATGCAATGTTGATTTATTCTTCTCGAAAGCAAAAACATGCTTTAAAGATTTTCACAGTAAATAAATAATAAGTCAAAATAAGAATTAATGAGACATCAATAACTTTCTTATTTATAACAATTTTATTTGAATTAACCAAATTGTTACAAATAAAGAAATTATTGTAAATTAATCTTCTATCAACTTTGAGCTAAAAATGGATCACTTGTAAAATTTCTTTGGTGACGGTTTCACAGGTAAAGCCCAATCTGCACGATCGTGCGGTACAGTCTACATTCCAAGAGAGGAGGGGGGGGGAGCAAAATTATTTCTATTATTTTTCCCAGTGTCTCATTCCGGTTAACACTGAGTTTATAACCAGAAGAAATTAACGTTTAATAATAAAAATAGTTCGGGTCCTTAAGGGTTATATATATATGTATATATATATACATATATATATATATATATACATATATATACATATATATATATATATATATACATATATATATACATATATATACATATATATATATACATATACATATATATATACATATATATACATATATATATCTATATATATAAAGGTGAAAAGCGACTCACTGACTGACTGACTGACTAATCACGAAATCTTTGGAACTATTCAACCTACAGACTTGAAATTTGGTAGACATGTTCGTTTGATAGAGTAGACATCAGCTAAGAAAGGATTTTCCGAAATTCAAAACGCAAGGGGCGTTACGGGGGGTTAAGGGCTTTAATAATAATTGTTTCCATGTTTAAACTACTCGATGTACAATCTTGAAATTGGGTAAGCGGATTCCTTTCAGGGAGTAGAGATCCGCTACAAAATGGGTTTCGTGCAAATCGACCCCCAAGTGCGTTGCAGGGGCTTAGGGGGCGTTATAGATAATTAGTTCCGCTTTTAAACTATTTGATGCACTGTCTTTAAATTTGATATATATATAGATTCCTTTCGTAGAATAATGATCAGTTACAAAACGGGTTTTGTGAAAACAGACTTCTAAGTGGCGTTGCGGGGGATTAAGGGGCGTAATAGATAAATATATCCGTTTTTAAACTACTTGACCTACCTACTTGAAAATTGGTAGGTAAGTTTCTTTCCTGGAGTAAATATCCGCTACAAAATGGGTTTTGGGAAAATTGACCCCCAAGGGTTGTTGCGGGGGCGGGGGTTTAATGGGGGTAATAAATTCCTATTTTTAAGTTATTAGACGTACAGTCTTGAAACTTAGTAAGCAGATTCCTCTCATAGGGTAGAGATACGCTAAAAATGGGTTTCGTAAAATTGCCCCCAAGTGGCGTTGAGGGGACTTAAGGGGCGTTATAGATAATTATTTCCATTTTTAAACTATTAGACGCACAGTCTTTATATTTGATAAAGATATTTCTTTCATAGAGTAGAGATCAGCTATAAGAAGGTTTTGTGAAAACATACCTCTAAATGGCGTTGCAGGGGAATAAGTGGCGTAAGAGATAAATATTTTCGTTTTTAAACTATTTGACCTTCTTGCTTGAAAATTGGTAGGAATGTTTCTTTCATGGAGTAAATATCCGCTACAAAACAGGTTTTGAGAAAATTTACCCCCAAGGGGTGTTGCGGGGGGGTTAAGGGCAGATATAAATTATTATTTCTTTTTTTAAACT
Source organism: Trichonephila clavata (assembly GCA_019973975.1). Lineage (NCBI taxonomy): Eukaryota > Metazoa > Arthropoda > Arachnida > Araneae > Nephilidae > Trichonephila > Trichonephila clavata. Next base: position 4,917 of record BMAO01001703.1, on the reverse strand, counting down.
ATTAGACTCACAGTCTTGAAATTTGGTTAGCAGATTCCTCTCATAGGATAGAAATACACTGCAAAATGTGTTTTGTGAAAATCGACCCCTAGGTGGTGTTGCTGGGGTCCAAGGGGCGTTATTGATAATTTTTTTGCATTTTTAATTAATTGGACGCACAGTCTTCAAATTTTGCTAAGCAGATTCCTTTCATAGAGTGCAATTTCCCTACAAAATGGGTTTTGTGAAAACAGACCCAGAAGTGGCGTTGCGGGGGCTCAAGTGGCGTTATAGACAATTATCCCCATTTTTAAACTGTTAGACGTACAGTCTTGAAATTTGATAAGCAGATTCCTTTCGTAAAGTAGAGAACCGCTACAAAATGGGTTTCGCGAATATCAACTACTAAGTTTAATTTGTGGGAGATTAAGAGGCGTAATCGATAAATATTTCCATTTTTAAACTACTTGATCATCCTGCTTGAAAATTGGTAGGCATGTTCCTTTCATGAAATAGAGTTCCTCTAACAAAGAGTAAAATTAAAATTGACCCTAAAGATGTTTGCGAAGGGTCAAGAGGAGTTACAGAAAAAAATTCCTGTTTTTAATTGTTAGACCCATATACTTGAAATTTGTTAAGCATGTTTCTTTTGTTGAATAGGGATCCACTAAGAATAAATTTTAAGCAAATCAAGTTCTGGGGGGTTGCAGGGGGTTACTGGGACGTATTGACAAAAAAAAATAACTTTTTTCGAGCTACAAGGACTATAATAATGAAATTTGGTTTGCATTTTTCTTTTGTTGAATTGAAATCCGCTAAGAGCGGTAATTTTGGAAAACGGCTCTCAACGGGATTACGGGGATATTGATAGTAAAACTTTTATTTTTTTCTGTTAGATTTAGACTTGAAATTTGGCTTGCATGTTCAATTTACGGAGTAGAGATCCACCGAAAATTGGTTTTGCGGGAATCCACTTGGTTTTTGAGTTACGAAAGAGCAATCATCATTCTATGCTTCAATTTTAGAGTTTTTAGAAAATACAAATTAGATGAGTTCTGCCCTTTTTTTTTATCAACAGGTGACAGTTACAGGTATAAGTTTATTTCTCAATTCAATCGAATTCTTAATGCTAGGACTGAGATATCAATAATTTATACATATATATAAGCAGTAAAAATTTATAAAACATCATGAAATACCCAGCGAAGCGGGCGGGTAACAGCTAGTATATATATACCAAGTGTTCGAATGAATTGGGACAAACATCTTTTCATCTTAATTTGGTATGTGATTACCAGTGATGACTCGAACCATAAAAAATTATTATATTTGCCTCGAAGTGGTGTGAAAGATCGACATTTACTAAAACATACTTGTTTTATTGGTTTTAGTGTATGGGTAACTCAATTGCAAGCCTTTCAGTGTGGCACCTCGTCGTTACAATTGTGCGCTCCGTGTAACACGGAGTTTAGTGTTTTTAAATCAGGATGATACATTTTTGCATCATCCGCATACACGGACCAATCCGGAAAGACTTTTTTTTCGAAATTATATAATTCTAATCGCTTCCAATTGATCGTAAGTATCAATAGACGAAGTCTTTGGAACTCTTTTGTGTTTTTGATCTACAATAAATGTGATTTTAGAATAGAAACATGTACCTCATCAATCCATTCAATCACTCCATCAATGAAATGAATTGATTCCATCCTAAAATGTCATATTGCGAGTTAAATATGTCTTAAGTCAAGCGATTATCACATATATGAATAGCATTAAATATCTGCGTATAAAATTTAGTATAGTATTGGCATGCATGTTTTTTGATTAATTAGTAAAGGCGCAAATGGAAAAATAAAAAATAAAAAAAACTTATTGTGAGTGTTTGCGCAAAAATTTGGAAATATGCAATTCACTTCAGCGTTAGAGAATTATATTTTACTTCAAATTATATAGCATTTGAAAAATTGAGTAACGTGTCCTCTCTCATTAAATATATTTTAGGAATTTATTGCTAAAAATCGGTGATTTTGCTTCTTTCTAGTTTTGATAAAATTGGCATGTTGTGATGCGCCATCCTTGGTTTAAATATGAAGTCAATTAAATTTTTTCAACACTGAACTCCCTCAAGGAAATCATCGAGCCATGAAACAAATATTCTGTCTAGACAGATCACCTGTAATATATTGTATTACTTGACAGTTTTTTACTTTGACACACATTAATTTTATTTTAATTAATTATTACTTTAAGTATCTTGACACTCTATTTTAATATTTTCTTTTTAAAAAGCACTCGAATATCCCATTTACTTATGTTGATTTAATATGTTATTTCAAACATATTTTAGGATGAAATATAACTGCATTAAGTATGAAAGATATATACACAGTGTTCTGTTCCTTACAAGCATAGGATTAAGCCCGTTGGGGGATTTGTTAAGGGAAAGAAAAAAAAAACGTTTCGCTTATGCAATACAACGAATTGTGTGTTTGTCAGGATCGAATATTTCAGTTCTGAAAGAAAGAGCCGTTTTAAATGATGTGTGTGAGTACACACCACACTGGCGATATCTAACGTTCTTAAATTCCTTATCTAACAGGTTAAAACCTGGAACGCATGAAAATTTTTTGTATGCATTTAAATGAGGCAGTAGGACTCGCCAATTCATTCAACGTTCTTCAACGCGCAGCTATTTTTGTTGAACACGAAACACCAACTCGTAACAAACTATTATTCTACCAACAAGGACACCATAGTCTACAGCATTATGAATTAAGAATTTTTACTGTGACAACAATGAGCTCATGAAGTTTATTAGATTCTACCTTTGCTTCAGATAACCATGAAACTGTTTAGAATATGCTATAATTTTTCATTGCTGGAAAGTTATCTGAAATAGACTTTAAATACGATTAGCACATATTGAAATTATATTTTATTAGTTTAATTTACACACATATCTGCACGTATAATTATCAAAAATATACAGAGCAATTAGAATTATATTAAACTGAATTATTTGGCACAAGTTTATTTTATAAAACTACATTTAACTCAAATTTAGGCATATGTTCATATACTTGAAAATGTTATGAAGCTTATGTTGATGTAAATGTAATGTTTTACTTTAGTTATATCTTATATGATATATATAATATTTTAGTTTTAAATTTAAAGGAAAAAGTATCATCAATTGCGTTTAGCTGTTATGTAATTATACCCGTTTATTACACTAGCATATCAAAACTTTTTTTCATTTTAATTACTTCCAATAATAGTTGGGCTAATCCAATGTATAATTACTTCTCAACCATAACTTTGGTATTAGTATATAATTGCTTAAATAAGATTAACTAATTTCTGATGTTGTCAACTACTTAATAAGATTAACCTAAATATATATACATTCCGGATAAAATTTTAAAAAATGTAATGTTTTGGCAACTATTATGATTAGCATAACATTCAAGTAGGATTTAATTTTCAAATTTCTACATAATTTAAATGTTTTATGTCCTTCACTGAATCAAAACAATCTTAATTTCTGCTACTTATATGCATAATGCCAGAAAGAAATGGAGGAAAGTCTTAACTCTGTTTTTAGTTCATTAATTACTAAGATGAATGTATGCATATTTTATTTAAAAACTTAAGAACAATAAACATTAAGTTTTTTTCCCCTTGAAAGCTAGAAAAATGCATGTGATACTAAAAATTAAAGTCATAAATTTCCTGCAAAGCGGATTATATACTTAAATTAATGTCTTTGATCTATGAAATGTGCTTTCCTTTTTTCCTCATTTTTCAGTACATCTGTGTTATAAAGGCAAGTGCCATTTTAATTAAGAGAGATTTAATAAGCTAACATGAAGAGCTTTTACTATTCGAATATTGATTGATAATTCTTGTCTTAAATTTCAATAAACAAATGCTGCCCTTTTTTATAACCTCAGAAATTTACTTCAGATCAATATTAAATATCCAAGAAAAGATTTAAAATTAATTTGTACAAATTGCTTATAAACTTATAAATATGCTATGTCGGACACTAAAATTGATACATCATAAAAAAGGGATGATACAAACGTCTATTTCCATGATAGGAAAATGTTGAGTTATGCAAATAATTAACAATGAAATGCAATTGAACGGTTTCATAAAGGAGTAATGGCATAAAAAGTTAAACATAAAAAACAACAACTACGAGTGGGTTTTTTATTTGGATGTATCATTTGAATGTAGGTTTTTTGGGAGAAAATAGTGATATGCCTCACATAAAAAACGAGAAGCAATTATCAGCATGTTTCAGAATTCGATACCGGCTAGATCGTAGCCCATCGAGTGTGTGATTTATTGTTTCATGATATTACCATTTCCATTTGTCGGATTCCGACAGCTGTCATGTGAACATGGAATTGATGGGCTAAGGAAGGTGATACAGAATTACCACAAAACCCGGGAGAACAAATACAATGTCAAATCAGCCTTACAGAATCGTACCACCAAATCCTAAACCTCGAATCAAGAAATGCGCTTACCTGCAGCTTGGCAAGTATCCTCACGGATAGAGCGACGACACCTGATGCCACCCTGACTGTCTGCACAAAGACCATTATTTCCTTGACACTTCATGACAGGGAAGCGTAGTGGCAGTGATGTGACCAACATCAAAACTAAACTGGGTACAGGAATATCACAACATCGGCTTTTCAGACAGTTCTGCGTGCATCATCATTATGAACACATACGAGTCTGGAGGTGTTATTGATAACACACGCTAACATCTTCAATACGAGCTCATCTTATATAAGCTTATATGCAGGCATTAGGAACACGACAGGAATATCTCTTATAACGACGTTAATAATTTGAACAGCCAGTGTTATATTTATCAGATCTTAATGCCGGTAGCTGTTTCCTAACCCAGAGACATCA